>JZLH01S0289059.1:23509-50460 GCA_001188425.1 Eucidaris tribuloides
CCCCTGGGCAGTTTGAACTCATTTGCAGAACCCTGAATCCCCCCAACCCCCACTCAAGATCATTCCTGTCACACATGATGAATGACGGACAAAAGCGGGCTCAGGTGAGCTAACATTCTAATATTTATCACAATTCATGAAAGTGAAGGCCTGATTTTATTGAATTTGAATTTTGCATTACCATTAAACTCAACTTCATAAACACACAAGTTGACACAACTCTTTTGAAGTATAATCATATAAATCATACATTGTCTCTTTGTCAGAAGCTTAACATTACAAAATATGGATCCCAAATTTTGAACATTTTTTTGTTATATCTTTTTTTTTTGCAAGATGCAAAATGAATGATTTTGAATACTTATTTATTGTGAGAAAATCACCACTGAAGGTGATCAGAAGCAATGCCATTTCAGAGACCAGTTATGATTTCATTGAACGGACAATATATTTTGCAATACTTTTCATCACTCCTTGCTTCCTTTCGTGAATGACTTGGAGTACATGTCATTTGTTGATGAGTGATAGCATGTGTGTGCCTGGGTGATTTGTGCATTGTATGATTTTTTTTTAGCTCAAGTTAAACTAAAAAAACCTTTGATCTTGGCACAAGACTTCTAACAGCATTATAACATGAAGTTCCACACAATGCACTCAGTTTTAGTTACAACTGGAGTACTGGTTCTAGAATCCAAAGGTTGATTTTCTTATTGATGATGTTGCTTCTTTCTTCTTCTTTTTTTTTGGGGGGGGGGGTGGGGCTGGTTAAATCATAAGATGTTCACAATGTGGACATACATGTGTGTGTATGATGAGACCAGTATAATCCCAAACAATGGCCGAGGTCCATGAAAAGAGATGCATACTGTATAATCAGGAATACACTTCATGGATTTAAAGTTTAATATTCAACAAAACTACTGAATACATTTGAGATCATTGACTTCAAATGTTTTCAACCATATATAAATATTCTCATTCATCATAGGAGAGTAACAAGGTATTCTTGGGTAAACACTACAAAACACACATGTGTACAGGCATGTGAACAAAGAGATTAAAGGCCACAAGTGAATAAACATAATACCCCAAAATAAAAATTGATATGTGATACCACAAGCATATTGGGTACTCATCGGAGAATGTGGCACTGACATCGATGCAACCCTTCGTACTGGGGTAATGTCCATGTAGTACACGTACAACAATACTTTGGCATCCAACCAAAATACACACGCTCACATGTTGGAATGCGAGTTATCATTTCTGAAACATTTACGAGCTTGACATCATTCTCTTGAGCTCTGTAATAAACCACCACCAAAATTTGGCTGTGGCCTATTCACACAAAAGTAAATGAATAAATGCATTTGAAATTGCAGAAGAGTACTGGGGGGGGGAGGGTTGGGACAAAAAGTAGGTCTGTCGCTTATTATTCCACATGCCCGATGGCACTTGTTGACCCAACCCGAACTCGGGACTCAACATGACCTGGGCTTGACCCCCGTTTGTTCGTTGGGTTACAAGCCAAGGAAGCGAGTGCCCACCCCTTACCAACCCACTGTGTGTGTACTTGGCCCAGTAACGCACCTCCCAACACAAACATACATGTCATTCTCAACATTTTTGATCACCGCGGGGGCGCCGTGCACTTCATAATGTGCCCCTCAATGGAATATACTACCAATTGTTTATTGATAAGACAATTCTAGTGTCATTGTCAATAACTTCTGACACCAGTTACATGGCAGTAGAACAAAGTAATTGTTTTCTCTCCTAAAGACCACGGAGGATAATGTGTACTTTATAATCTGGGTCAGTTCATGAACATATATCACTCAATTTTTATTTAATGTTACTTATCAGTGAGATAGGGTAATAGATCGATGCAAAGTGTGAAGTACCTGGATGTGTCCATGTACAAATGAATTGTAAATCAATCAAGTTCAACATGAGCCAATGTGCAAGCATTTGTTTGAATAATAATATCAGAGGACAAAATCTTTTTGAAATTTGTACATAGCACTAATTATAAGTGTAGCTTGTTTTTCTGTATCTTTCAGTTTCTGAATCTGTTTGGGGATATTTGTCAAAGCATTATTAAATATTACTTCACTCATTACTGAGTAGTGACTTACAGTACCATTATTTTCTTTTAATGATGCAAAAGACAGCTAGAATGAGAGAGATTATAAAAATTTTCTGTTTACCCAGAAGTTCAACAGGTTTTGTTTACATTCCTAACATCAACCTTACGTTTCTGCCCCCAAAACAGTGATCAAAGGATCAGTACAAGTACAATCTTTGAGTGTATGTGACCATGTGTGTGTTAATATGTGTGGGTGTGTGGGGGTGGGGTGTACATGTCGGGGACAAGCAGGGCATGTGTGTAAACATATGGATGGACAGTCAAGTGTGTAAGGATATGTATGTATGCGCCTTATGTTTGTACATATGCGTGTGTGTGTCTGTGTGTGTGTGTGTCTGTGTGTGTGTGTGTGTATGTGTGTGTGTGTGTGTGTGTGTGTGTTTGTGTGTGCACACACATCAGTTCATCAGTGCAGCAAAACATACTAAGATGCACAGAAATGCACATCATTTGAACAAAAATAATGGTTAAGCCATTAGTTAGGACAGAGTAAAACATATTCAACACACCTCTCAACACAGTGATTTCCAAATGCTAGTGTATACACATACATATCAGGCTACACATTTCTCCTTTTGGGGAGGGGAGGGTGAACAAGGTTTTGTTTAGACCTATATATTTCTTATGTTTGTATAATTGTTTGTTTACCTATAAATTTAAGTATTTATATATTTATCTATTTTTTATCTTTTGATTTTGACTTTTACTCAATATAAGTAACTTTTCAAACTTTATTGTACAATTTACTAGCCTTCCATCAACCACAAATGACCTTGACAATGTGATTCATAGATCCATTGATGGTTAAACCACATCCGAACTCTACCCCCTCCCCCTTCCTATCCCTGACCTCCCACCTCCCACAACTACTAGGACTCATGCCAACAATTGATTACATCATTGATGAATCAGTATTGAGAGAGACTCACATTATGGGTGACAAACATCATGTACATGTACAACAACCCTCATAATCCAACATTCAAACATGAATTGCGATTTATTGCATTTTGTTCCAGGAGAGGCCTTCTCGAAATAACTTTTTTTGACCACTGAAACAATAACCAACAAAGTTTGAAGTACTCTTCAGCAAGAGGGATCTGATATTTAGTTTGGCCTATATTACACACACAAAAAAGTAATTTCCCCCTTTTTCAAAATACTGTAACTTTTCAATGAAACGAGTTTGAGCGAATGAATTTGGCAGGAGTGTTCCTACTATCATAGACTACTGTAAAACCAGAAATGTTCGCGAGCATTTAACTTTCGCGAATTTCGCGAGGAGTCAAGATTCGCGAAAGTAAAATGCACGCGAAAGATTGTGTATACACAACTTTTTTTTAATGCCAATACAAATACAAGTCAAATGACTCAAGATAATGGTGCGCGATCACTTACGATGGTCGCAGTGCACTTCTACATCTGATAAAATGGAGTTTCAGAGGCATTAAAACAAATATTTTCTATAAATCGTCGTGATAATTTATTAATCAAACACCCAAATGCTTCGTCCTAGCAAATTTCGCTATATTTTTACTTTTTCATGGTCAGTGATTTCGCGAAAGTTTCATGCACGCGAAATGGCCGTCGGCTCCTATTCGCGAATGTTTCATGTCGCGAAAGTATAGTGTTTTACAGTAACTTCTGTGTGAAAATGTGATGATCCGTCAAGTCATGCGTAATGCATAGAGGGTATGACTTGCTGGGAATGTGAAAAGGTATTGTATTGTATTGAGTAACAGGATTAAAGGTATTGGCTAACATTTACCACAGTTAAAAAAATCTGAGCTACATGATTCCCCATGCTACCATTGTCTTTGATAAGGTCTAAAAATGACGCCCTGAAAAAATTGTATTTCAAAATGATTATTTAGTGCTTGAAAAAAGTGAAAATCATAAGTTAATCGGATTCATCTGCCCATTTTCTCCCATAGACTTTATGTGTGTACACCCAGGCTATTTAAACTCGCAACCTCGAGTTTTTAATTGTTTATTCATGCATAACTTGCCATTGGCAGTGTAACTTTCCAAACTTTTGTATTCTAGGGTGTTTATTTGTCCATATGAACACTATGTAGTTCAGATATCAAAATTTGACATTTTTTTAAATTGAAGCTCCACAATGTTAGCCTATCACTTTAAGAGGGATTAGTAAATCCCCACTCATTGTCTTCAGTGCACTTATTGATCTGTGCAACTTGGTGAACAAAGCATGCCAAGGGTTAAAGGCAATATTGTCCCTTTTCATAAGTCTCAACATCACAGTTAGTCATTTTTTTATACCAAAGTAATAGATGATTAACATACATTAAAGATTGTGTCAGGGATGTGCAAGTCCATTACTTCCCTTCATTATCAATCCCAAACGGTAGTTTAGTACTTACAAATGGTGTGCTGAAAGTTTGAGATCCACACGTCATGAATTTGTTGTTTTATGAGAAAAACTAATAACAACATGTTACCAGAATGTTGTTCTTTCTGTGAGTTTCAATTTTGCTCAAACTGCGAATCGCGGTTATTGTGTAACGTCGGAAGACCAGCGCAGCACACTGATTGGTCAAACGGCTAACCTCCGCACGACATTTAGCTGATCGGACAATTTTGGAACGGCACGTGCACGTTTGACGTCGCGGATTTTTTGAAAATGCTTCCCAGTAATTTGAAAAAGTATGAAGTTTAACCGTCCAGATTTTCACCAAAACTCAATATTTTACCCCAAGTCTCTATGAGAGGTGTTTATTTATATCAATCTTCACATTGGATATGATTTCAGCTGATTTCATTGATTTAGATGTTTTTTGACGTGCAAATCAATGACACAATCTTTAAACAATATAAATCATTCACCAGAAACAGAATTTGTCAAAAATCCTGTATCACAAATCCCCCAAAATGATCCTTGTGAATTTTGAAAAGTGACATTTTTGCCTTTAATATGTGCTCACTCATGCATGACTTGACATATTATTCACATTTTCACACAGATGTTCATCAATGAGTGCAGAAATATTCCTGCTAAATCAGGGTAGGAATTAATTTCAAGGGCGATTTTGATTAGAGCCTTGGGGCTAGTTTTTAATTTCGGGGGGGGGGGGGGGGGCTACTTTTTTGTTGCCACATCAGAATTTTGAGAATGCAATGAAAGATTGCTGATGTTTTAGCTGGTGCTTCATTCATAAAAGCAACATTTAATTCATTTTTGTTTCAATGCCATATAAAAAAAAATATACCCGTGAATTTTTTGTAGCAAATCTGAGGGCGATTCTGAAGGAAATGGTCGCCCCAAAGAATTGGGTTTTGGGGATTTTAGAGGGCGATTTGGGCTTTGCCAAGGGCTACCGTAAATCGCCGTCGCCCTGGGTTATATCCTATGCTGAGTTAAATTATTTTGCTCATAACAATTTCGTTAAAAAAGTTATGGTATTTTGGAAAGGGGGGAATTACTTTTTTTATGTGTTTATTTGTTGGCAATAAATGTAGATAATTATTTGTATCAGTAAGGATGTTCTTAGCGATATAACAAAATAATTGGCCATTTTCAAACGTGAGTGACACGACAATTTGAGAATTTTAAGGGCTCATATCTTCCCACTTGGAGGTTATGAATGGATGATGATTGATTACCATAGTAGGTATAATGTAGGACTGGCATGTGTCATTACCAGTTTGATTTGAATTCTACAATTGGACAAGTAATTATGATTAAAAAACGGTGCGTGAGTGACACGACAAATTTTGGTGTCTGACCATTATCGGTTATGGTTAGATTTCTACCAAAGTTGTTCTCCAAGAGTACCATGAGTCCTAGAACATGTGTGTAAATAGATTACCTATCTAACATATGTAGTCACAATCATTCCCTCTCTGTGGCAAATGGTCCCCCCTTACATGCCGTGAGTGACACAACAAAATGCAAAATTACCCACATTAACATTAATTACCCTTGTACTAAATTCACTGTGTTACAACATATAATAAATTATTTTATGTAATTTTCATGGAAAACTATCATCTAAGATATCTAGTTTCAAAAAATATTGAAGCCTATTGATTTCTTGCAAGTTTTAATTTTCACCCTTATGTCCACTTTTGTTTGAAAATGGCCAAATATAAATTGAAACTTGTCATCATCACAATTTTGAAAATTTTGAAAGCTTCTTTAACTGCAGATGTATATCCATAGCTCAATTTAGGGCATTACAAGTTCCCCTAATAAGATGCAGTGAGTTATCAGTTGTGAAAATGCCCACGTCAAACAAGTGAGTTTTACAACATAGTCCTCAATGTTGCTACGAAAGGGAATAACTTTCCCAGTATCACAACACAATTTTAGTAGAGTTGTAACGAGTTACCCTTGGATCGAGTCACAAGTCAAGTCCAGTCGACAACAGTCAAGTCAAGTCAAGTCAAGACAACTTCCAAGTCAACGGTGAATACAGAAAATAAAGCTACACTCACGCACATGGTTACAGTGAGTCACATTGCCCGACTCAAGTCACTGGGTCTGACTCGAGTCACTGGGCCTGACTCGATCACTGGGTCTGACTCGAGTCACTGGGCCTGACTCGAGTCACTGGGAAGACTCGAGTCAGTGGGCACTCAAGTCAAAGTAATCTCAAGTCATTTACTGTGGAGACTCGAATCAAGTTAGTCATTTAGGCTCCTGACCAAAGTCATGTCAAGTCATTTTGCCTTCCGAACTCGAGTCAAGTCAAGTCATTGACAAATGCGACTCAAGTCGACTCGAGTCAGAGTCACTGACTTGACTTGTTACAACTCTGAATTTTGGATCCATCACGGGTAATGTATGCCTGCTAGTGGTCTGCTACACAAATTTACTGATGAGTAGCAGTGTTGGTTCATTGAAGTGTATAGATTTTATATTATCCACAAATTGAATTTGCAATTCAAATTTGATGAGGTAAATCATTCCCTGACCAGATTCAAACTTTTCAAATACAACACCTGAAAGTTCTGACAAAGCATACAGTGCTGCACATGTCAGTTACTTCATACTTACAAGCAACGGACACTGTTGCTACTCTCGAGCACAACGTGCCCACGTAGTTCCTAGCACAACACTGGTATGTCCCTGTCGTGTCGGACCCAACCAAACGTATCGTCAGCGATCCGTTGGCCAGTTCGTAGCCCGTCCCCTCCCTAAGACCAAGGCCCAGGTCTTGTCCATTATGCCTCCAGAGGTAGCTGATTGGTTCCCGGCCGCCGGCCTGGCACTTGAGGAGCAGAGTTGAATTCAGGGGTACAGCTGCATCGCTCGGTTCCGTTATGAGTGACAAATCTATGAAGCCTTGGGATAAAAAAAAAGAAAATGAAGAGGTAAAGCTGTTGAAACTTTTGAGGTTCTGTTAATATTAATGAAGCTTTAACTATTGGCAAAAGTTTACGGCTTCTTCGACATACATGTAAGTGACCACAAGAGCTGAAAAAGCATCCAAGTTTTTGTTACACACAAAATATAACACCTATGAATTTGTTATGTTCCCCTTCGGTCTCCAAAGATGCTGTAAAAGTGTAAATAGGCTCACCTAAAGACTCCTATCAACCTGTGAAGTTTGATCATTCTACCACCACTTCTCCAGAGTGAGGCATGCTTATGTTTCATGCAAGCCTGATACATGCAAGCCGTCATATAAAACTCTGGTTTAAAAATTCAAAATTCAAAACCCGTGATGTTGGCACAGGCTAACATTATGGAGCTTTAAATTAAAAAATTGTTGAACTTTGCTACCAGAGTTACATAGCAGTGTTTGAATGGACAAATAAACACCATCAAGTATGGAAATATATGCTGCCACTGGCAAGATATGAATGAATAAACAATTAGTACTCGGGCCAAGTACAAAACAGCCTATATCTACACACAGTAAGTCTATGGGAGGAAATGGGCAAGTGATTCCGGTCAACTTACAATTTTCACATTTTTAACCCTTTAGCCACTGAAGACTCTGTAGAAAATGGCTTATGGTTCCCTGGAAGGTACAGCAATATAGCCTTCAACTGTGTACAAAAGACAGGCGTACAATGTATACTAGAGCGCATTTTACGGACGGGCGGTTTCGGGCAGTTTAGGGAGTAATAAGACGGGCGGGTTCGGGCGGTTCAGTGAACTACGGGTGTACAATGGATACTAAAGCGCATTTTACGGAAGGGCGGTTTCGGGCGGTTTCGGGAGTAATAAGAGGGGCGGTTTCGGGCGGTTCAGGTGCTAAAGGGTTAAGGCACTAAATAATCATTTTGAAATACAATTTTTTTCCGGGCTTCATTTTTAGACCTTATCAAAGACACTTGGAGCATGGAGGATAATATAGCTCACATTTTTCAAACTATGGTCAATGTTAGCCTGGGGCTTTAATTGTAAACAAGCAACGGGCAACATGTGTATGTTACGTACACCACCACACAAATTTTCATCTTCACAATTTACACTTCTTTGTAGAACTCTCACACAAAGTGAAGCAGCATATGGTACACTCTAAATCACAAAGTCTGAGACAATGTATTACCACATCCAGGTGCAAAACGGAGCAAAAACATCCTAACCCCCTTCCCCACCCCTTTCCAACCACCCCCCCCCCTGCCCAAGTAGATGATAACATCCAGACATGGAAGGGCGTGGCACCTGGTGACCCACATCACCACCCCTGTGTCTTATGAATTTCAATTCCAATTGACTTGCTATTGCTATGTTCTATCATCTTTTCTCCTTAATCCTTCCACGTGGGTGGTCAGAGTCCAGGTAAGGGAGGGGGTTGGAGAGGCAAATGAGGGTGGGGTGTGTTCTACATATATCTATGTCAGATTGTGACCCATAAACTCGCAATGTCTGCTTGCCATACCACAGCTGTGCAACATGACATGTAATGTATAATCATGGGCTCCACTGCAGTGCACCAATAGCCGTTTTGTACATAGTACACATATACCCTGTAAAAACAGCCATAAAAGTTATGTTTTTGAAACATTAGGTTACAGGATGTACACCCCACCCCCCCCCCTTCCGTTTCAATTGGTAAATCCACATACATACTGTCATATTTTGAATTCTGTGGATCTTTTGTGCAAGTTTTCAGAAGGCTAATCAAATGGTTCACTGCAACTCAACAAATTATCACTCTCAATTATGGGATGTGACACACTCACTTAATTTCCATTTTCCAAGAAAAACCTGTGTCCACTTTTCTTGGAAGATTTGAGCCCACACGAGAAATTATTCCAACAACATGGTCTGGGTGACTGTTCTAGACCTTAGAAACTATGCGGATGAAGCTTCTATCCATCTGAGTTTCCAGAGATATATGTAGCACAGTTGGGAGAAGTACTGATCTGGTCTGATGCCTCCTTTCTAGGGGCAGAGGGAGCATTTCATTTTTAAAAGTCTTTTTGGCACTGTTTAGTTCAGGTCATTTTATATTTCTCAAATAAACAGTAAAAAATCAATAGAATTACAAATCAAAGATGTTATCCATAGATACATACATGTACATATATGAAGTACAGAAGGTATTAGAGTTACATTAGCATGCACTGTCTGCCATTCAAGTACCAGTACACATTCTTTAAAACCACAAGTAATGCATGACCTACATTATGGATAAGGTTCACGATTTATCATGGTATTTACAGCACATAGAATAAATATGTTCACATAAGGCACTATGTAACATTATTTAACTGCGATACACGTACTGTAGGTACCAACATAATTTTCAGAACATACATGTACAATATGAAGTGCAATTGCAGCATACCAGCATGTTTTGTTTTTTCAACTCATTAAAAACTACATAGTTCTTATCTGGACTATGAATTCCATGTTTTATCATGACTTGGAAGCCCAACACAAAATGTGGAGTTTGTACCTGCACAATATCGTAAATGTTGTGGGGGGGGGGGAGGTGGGATAAAAAAGTGCAATCAGGAGCAAAACACCAGAGGTCACGCAACCTCTCTGTGGTTGCCTTCAGGTATTCCAATTAAAACAAAGTGTTAGTTTTGGGAATTTTTGTATTATTTGAAAGCTTTATGCCCCAAATCATAACGCTGAAATAATAGATTCTGAATGTCTTTATTTTTTTTTTATTATATAACTATATTAACTATAGTAACATATATTTACATTATAGCATTCCAAAGGTTAAAAGGCTTTAAGTTACTATGTGTTATACCTCATCTGAAAGAGCAGACTCTGTTCTTTCAGATGAGGTATAACACATGCAACTTAAAGCCTTTTTAACCCTTTGATGCTATGATATAAAATACAGTCGAAAATCTCGGGGTACCCCCCCCCCCCGAGATTTTTCATTAACTAATAAAAAAAATAATAAAGACATTCAGAATCTATCATTGCAGGGTTATGACTTTGGGGCATAAAGCTTTCAAATAACAAAAAATCCCCAAAACTAAACTTGGGCTTTAAGGTGTGTTGATATAGCCCATATTGGATATCGATATTAAGTCTTTAAGTGCCAGAGAATTTTAACCTCTATGGACTTTATGTGTATTATGTGGTGCAGACCTGCGACTTCGGCACATTAAGAGTTAAGGGCGGATCATATCGATATATATCAATATATATATCAATTTTTTGTTTTCAAAATTCCTATCTGAGTGCGCATTCTCGGCGGAGCCCCAAAAGCCCGATCTTCTACCATTAAAACCAACTACCGATGTGTTAACAAAGCCTGAATAACTTCGTTACAACACAGATTCAATTTCACACCAATTTTTGCTTTGTAAAATCTAGGAACACATTCGCAAATTACATATCTTAATACCCCCAGAAAGTCATAGTTACTTTTAAACATTGATCAGGCCTTTTTAATACTGTCAGATTGTTGCTTTTAACAGCGCATTTTTATGTCAATCGATGTCCGATTTATCAAACCAAAATCGGATATCGATTGACATGACATGTACCATCAAAACAACTATAAATTTGTTAATAAAGCCTGAATAACTTCGTAAGTAATTGTTACAACATTTAGTTGTTAATTGGCGTTTACAGTTCAGATTTGACTTTTCATGCCAATTTTTACTGTTTTACCTTGGAACACATTCGCAACTTATATTTCTTAATATCCCAGAAAATCATAGTTACTGTACTTTCAAACATCGATCAGGCCATGTCAGGTAGTTGCTCTAAACAGTGGTTCAATATCGCGGTATAGGGCGGCAGGGCGCAGTAATAATTGAGTGTAGCACGCAACAGTGATTGAAAATAACAGACTATTATTTTCAACCACTGTTGCATGTTACACTAAATTAATACTGCACCATGCTATACTCAATTAATACTGCGCCCTGTCACCCTCTATGGCGATATTGAACCAATGTTCAGAGCTTACTACTTGACATGGCCTATATCGATTTTGTTCAAAATATCGATTTTGAGATTTTTGCAGAAAATGAAAGTACAAGTCCTAGTCTATATATGTATAAATTTCCAGTCAGCAATTTATTTTATTTTCTGAGATATGTGGGGATTTTAAAGGCGATGCCATACAAATTTTTGATAAAATGCACAAATCCCATTGGAAACGTGTACTGTAGCACAGCAAACAACAAATTACTGTGCGCACTTAACATGTAAATACGCGGTCAGCAAAGAGTGGTATCTGCGCTGCATTGACTTTGCACGTGAAAGAGAGATACGACGGTTTGCTGATTGCGCGTTATTGAAAATGCGGTCAGCGTTGTTGTATTGCCTATGGCGTTTAAGTACGGGGAAAATCTAAACCGCTCAAACTGAAATTACAAGCAGATAGCTCTTTTGCGATATTTTCTCTGATTCTTGGTTCTGTAAAAATAAAGATATCAATGTTAAGCAATTGTCTTGGTCTTTCCTACCATGTATATTTCTAGCAATGAAAATCTTGTAAGGCTTGGGACAAAAAGTGGCAATTATAGTCTTTGAAGTTGATTTTCTCTGAAATGGGTTTCGCACTGTCGTATCACGATACGACGGTTCGGATGACCGCCGACAATATAATGGCCAATATAAGTTGCGAATGTGTTCCAAAGTACAAAGTAAAAATTGGCGTGAAAATTCAATCTGAATAAATGCCAATTAACAACTAAATGTTGTACGTAAGTTATGCAGGCTTTGTTAACAAATCTATAGTTGTTTTGACGGCACATGTCATGTCAATCGATATCCGAGTTTGGTTTGATTAATCGCACATCGATTGACATAAAAATGCTCCGTTGAAAGCAACAATCTGACAATAAAAAGGCCTGATCGATATTTGAAAGTAACTATGATTTTCTGGGGTATAGTTGCAAATGTGTTCCAAGGTTTAACAAAGTACAACTTGGCGTGAAAATTCAATCTGAATAAACGCCAATTAACAACTCAATGTTGTAAAAAAGTTGTTCACGCTTTGTTCACAAATTTTAGTTGTGTTTGATATCGGAAAAGGGTCCATACGGACCAATATATTCTCAAAATCTATATATCGATATAACCTAAAATCCAAGATCGTCATATCGACATGAAGATTTTTATCGATATTATCGATATATCGCTACACCTTATTCCAAATAGTCCGCGCCCCCCCCCCCCCCACCCACCACCATATCTGGGCACCAGTGTGGCCACATAAACCATTTCACAAACTTTGCATCCCCTTGTCATACAAATGATTCTGCCAAGTTTGGTTAATCTGAACATACATTTGTATACCAAAAATAGACAAGACATGATATTCCCTTTGTTCCACCCCTACCCTCATGTGTTTATCTGGACCCTGTGAATTGTTATGAACTACTTCTATTATTGAAGACATCAACACACAATTGTACTACTTCTGGACCTAGAAATGACAATAATTAAAACATACATAGTTTGGACCTTACATCTAGCTGATTTGATTGTTATTTATCACGTAGCTCCCAAATATTTGCATATTGAAATCAAATCTATTTGCTTTCATTAAAAAAGTAATATCACACTGGTTGAGACACGATACAAAATCTATTAGTATAACATGTCTTTTAATATGTAACCAAGATTTTGAGTTTTTATTTTGTGAGGTCCCTTTCTTGCAGTCAGTATGGGCATATTCATACATACATGTAGTACCTGCACGTAGGGCTGTACTTGAATTTTTGTACGCAAACAACAATCAAATCCCATAAAAGCTGCATTCTCAGAAAATCCCAATCCATCAATAATTCCCCACTCCATCGATTACAAAGTACCCTCCAACTGAGTGAGAATCAAACAAAATAAACATTCCAATTGATTCATTTCTGCCAACAAAATGTAATTATTGGAAATCGTCCAAAATAAAATAAAAAGAAGTCGAATGCACGACCCCACAGACATTTTGTGCCAACAAAGCGGACTTGTTGACCGCGACAACTATAGGCCTACACGTAAAATGTCACGCTCATGCAGCCAACTATGTTGACTACCTCTGTGGCTCCGCGTGTATGGCCCCTATCCCTTACGGAACGCACACAGTGAAAGGTGATATCAACGAGTTGCCAACTCAACCAGAGGTTGGTATGAACTTTGACCTCCATCAATGCTGTAAAGGGCTGGGGCTGCCCAAGCGTTTTGATGTATCGCGGACCGACGTACTCATGGGAATCTGTATTTTCAAGCACAGGGGGCAAAAAGTCACAGGTCTAGAACATTATTAGGGGATTGCAAACACTGAAATGTTTTGTTCCAGCATTGCTGTGATATCTACAATGCCATCTACAATGATGATATGGTTATTCTTTGTCATAAACTATTATATTTTGATGTTTCAAGGGTTGTATTTGTGTTTTGCCCTATAGCTGTACAGTAGGGACAAGTTTGGTTTCTCTCTCCTTTGTGACATGTGTCTGTGTGCGCATGTTTGTGTGTGCATTGCATGTGTACTTGTGCATGTGCGTGTGTTTTATTGTATCTCTATATATGTGTATTATGCATGTTTGTGTATGTATACATACATGTATGTGTTTGAGTGTGAGGATGTGTGTGTGTGTATAAGTATGTGTGTGTGTGTGTGTGTGTGTGTGTGTGTGTGTGTGTGTGTGTGTGTGTGTGTGTGTGTGTGTGTGTGTGTGTGTGTGTGTGTGTGTGTGTGTGTGTGTGTGTGTGTGTGTGTGTGTGTGTGTGTGGGTGTGGGTGTGTGTGTGTGGGTGTGGGTGTGTGTGTGACGTCAATCGAAAGGTGTATCCCCTAATTATGAGAACGTTGGGTACATCACATTGGGAACAAATCATAGATAAATTGTGTTGGATCGAGAAAAGTGCATTTTAGTCATCATTACGTAACATAAGCCGATTTCGCAAAATGTAAAGCCGCGTTTACACTATGTTCCCGGCGGCCACGGCAACAACGTGTCAGGCCACCGTGGACAAAACGGGATGGACGCCACGCGGGAGGACGGGCTGGGCAAAGTTACGTGACAGTCCGTGTTGCCGTGGATGCCGGGCCAGATTTTTAACCGTCAAAAAAATGACACGGTAGTCACGGTGAGGATGAAAAACCTAGTAGGCCGTAGGAAAACGAGGGGAACGCAATAAAACTCGACAATACGTAGGCCATAACAGCACTTGGAGGTGATCCGTAGCCGGTCGTTCCGCGTGGTCTCACGTCCATCCCGTTTTGTCCACGGTGGTCTGAAATGTGGTTGCCGTGGCCGCCGTATATGTAAACCGGTTTATCTCTCTCTTTGTCTCTCTCTGCGCGCGCGCGCGCGTGTGTGTGTGTGAGATTGTGATTGTGTGTGTGTTTGTGATTGTGTGTGTGTGTGTGTGTGTGTGTGTGTGTGAGTGTGTGTGTGTGTGTATGTGTGTGCGTGTGTGCGCGCGTGTGTGTGTGTGAGTGTGTGTGTGTGTAGTAGTAGTGTGTGTGTGTGTGTGTGTGTGTGTTGTTGTTGTTGTGTGTGTGTGTGTGTGTGTGTGTGTGTGTGTGTGTGTGTGTGTGTGTGTGTGTGTGTGTGTGTGTGTATATGTAAGAATGATGCTGCCAACAGATCTTTTGGAATAATCAAACAATCAATGGAAGATTTCTACAGGATAAAAACAAAAATTAATTTTTGGGATGTTGCTATGCATTACAAGTCCAAAAAGGTAGTGTCTGCAGGTTACACAAATGTGATTTAGGGAAAAAAAAAATTCTTTTCAGGGGCTACTTTTTCTGTTTCACTGATTTCCAAATATTCTTTTGCAATGAACCCTATGGTAATTTACGGGGGCTCTTTTACACATTTCACGGGCTCTTTTGGCCATTTTGAAATCGCCCCGAGCCCCCATGTATTTTTTCCCTGATGTGATTGTTTTAGGCCTTATTGATGCAAATTAACCTACATGCAGGGCTCGACAAACCTGGGTGTTCCAGTGCCCGGGGCACCTGAAAATCGCAGTCGGGCACTCAGAAAAACAAGGTGGTTCGCGAACCACGAATCTCGCCTGATTTTGCAATCAATAAAACATGCAATATGACTTTTTGACCCCTAGATGACCTTTGACCTCATTATCCTCATCAACACATGTGGTATTACCCAAGGATCATTTGTATCAAGTGTGAACAAAATTGATGCACAAAAAAGGAAATTAGCAAAAGTTAAATAAAAACTTTAAGAAAAATGATGCACATGGCCTCATATTATTTGACCTTTTGGCCCCTAGATGACTTTTGACCTCATCATCCTCATCAACAAAACATGTGGTATTTCCCACTGATCGTTTGTTCCGAGTTTGAACAAAATTGATGCAGAAATACATCATAGACATTTTGACCCCTATATGGCCTTTGACCTCATCATCCTCACCAACACATATTACCCAAGGATCAGTTGTACCAAGTGTGAACACAATTGATGTAGTAATAAAGAAATGAGAGCAAGTTAAACATGGCCTCATATCATTTGACCTTTTGACCTCTAGATGACCTTTGACCTCATCATCCTCATGAACATACATGTGGTATTACCCAAGGATCATTTGTACCAAGCGTGAACAAAACTGATGCACAAATAAAGAAATGAGAGCATGTTAAACATGGCCTCATATCATTTGACCTTTGACCCCTAGATGACCTTTGACCTCATCATCCTCATGAACATACATGTGGTATTACCCAAGGATCATTTGTACCAAGCGTGAACAAAACTGATGCACAAAAAAGGAAATGAGCGAAAGTTAAACAAAAACTTTAAGAAAAATGATGCACATGGCCTCATATCATTTGATCGTTTGACCTCTAGATGACCTTTGACCTCATCATTCTCATCAACACACATGTGGTATTACCCAAGGATCATTTGTACCAAGTGTGAACACAATTGATGCAGAAATAAAGAAACGAGAGCAAGTTAAAGCCATTGGCTAACATTTACCTCAGTTAAAAAAAATGTGAGCTACATAATCATCCATGCTCCAAGTGTCTTTGATAAGGTCTAAAAATAAAGCCCTGAAAAAATTGTATTTTAAAATGTTTATTTAGTGCTTCAAAAAAGTGAAAATTGTAAGTTGACCGGATTCACCTGCCTTTTTCCTCCCATAGACTTACTATGTGTGGATCTAGGCTATTTTTTACTCGCCCCGAGTATTAATCGTTTATTCATTCACATCTTGCCAGTGGCAGCATCATTTTCCAAACGTTTGTATTCTAGGGTGTTTACTTGTCCATTCAAACACTACTAGGTAGTTTAGATATCAAAGTTTGACATTTTTTTCATTTGAAGCTCCACAATGTTAGCTTATTACTTTAAACAAAAACTTTAACAGACCAACAGGAAAAGTGATTACTACTGCTGAACTTCGTTCAGGCGAGACAAACAGGACCTGCCCGATTGGGCAGTGCCTGTTTTCAATGATTGACTGACAAAAACAACTTGTGCCTACATTTAGATCGGGCATTTGGATTTTACTGTTGGGCACTTGAATCTGAATATACGTGCCCAACTATGAATGCAAAAAGCAAGTTTTAGTCCAGGCCTGCTACATGTAGATAATTACTGCAACAGCGCTACAGAATCAGAAGTGAATAAGTTCAGTGAGCCTTGAACATACACTAAACAGCACTTAGTTTTTGCACATTTTTCAAATTCTAGATAATAAATTGTCTTCAAATTTCATATACATGTTCTTCATAAGTAGAGTAAGGGCATGAGTAACGTTTCGGTGTGTTTCTGGAGGACTGCAAAAGCAGTGTCCTGCCTTTAAACCTCCTCAAACAGTGTACAGGATCTCCAGACACAACTACATGACAAACATCAAGGGCAGTTAGATACACAATCATTTCCAGACATGATTATGTCACTCTTCTGAAGAATGAACTGTTTGGGTCAACAGTCACATGATCCAACTATGTGTGTACAAGAATTTGACTCAATTTGAAAAGGCCGATTTGTTTATTATAGATTACACTGTCAACATAATTATGCCAAGAGGATTCCTACTTTACACTTGAAGGTATGGAGAATTTTCTGTTGATTAGTATTTCATGCCCGATAATTTCGAAGCATGTTTACGTCGTTCATTTTTGTCTCTTCTACATGACCTTTTATCAAAATCAACAAAACAGTCTTAGAGTATAACACCACAAGAGACTCAAGTAGGCGTGGTCATTTTATTATCCCTGTCTATTGAAGTTTGTGGTTTAAGGGTTTGGGACAGAGAATTTGTGAAAGGGGAGTACAGACATGCTTCGACATTATTTGATTTTCGATTTCTATGTGGAACCAGTTTTATCTAATTTTGCAATTCTGTATTCTGTAGTATCCACATAACTCAAGCTTGAATAAGGTTTGTGTACGTTTCCGTTCCTCTCAATGTTGTTTGACCTTCATATGTGTACAATGGATAATTTAGAATGTTATGGTGAAACATTCAAAACTTATTATACCACCAGGGCTGTCTGTCTGGGAGAATACTCCTGAATAATCCAGTCCAGATTCAAATTACTTATCATCTCAATATGACAAAGAATCTTTAATCAAGCTACTGACTTGAAATGGATCGTAAAAAATCCATTCTTCATTGTTAATCCCTTTTAATCCACTATAATTGGATGATGTAGTATACTAGTAACAGATTTGTAGACCCACCGGTACGTGGATGACTGGATGTTGCCTGTACACATCTTTTCAATTTATGTTGAAACAATTTCCGGAGTAATGATGTAAGACCAACCACAGTGTAATCCAATTCAAATAAAGTGAATTGATCACTAAAATTGTCATTTATGGAAGAATTTCTTAATACAATGTTTACTGCATACCACACATATTTTGTAGACATTTTTTTGAAGACACAATTTTGAGCTTTAATGAATTTTCCAATTGTGATATCTGAGCTACACAACAACAAATAAACATCCAATAAATACAAAACTTTGGAAAGTTACAGTATGCTGCTGCTGGCAATGTATGTAGGGATAAACATCACACATCAAACATCACAACTGGCTATACTACCAACAGTTTATTTTCCCCGTTTTCCAGTCTATAAAAGATAAAAATAAGTCTGAAATACATAAATTAAACTTGTTGAACAGTGCTGTACTGCACAATTTTTGGAGTGTAATGTCAACTTCAAACAGCTACTTTTACACATGTGGCCATTTTCAAACGTGAGTGACACGACAATTTTAGAGTCTTAGGGCTCATATCTTCCCACTTGGAGGTTATGAATGGATGATGACTACCATATTAGGTATAATGTAGGACTGGTATGTGTCATTACCAGTTTGACTTGAATTCTACAATTGGACAAGTAATTATGATTAAAAAACGGTGCATGAGTGACACAACAAATTTTGGACATGGGTGTCTGACCATTATCGGTTATGGTTGGATTCGTACCAAAGTAGTTCTCGAAGAGTGCCACGAGTCCTAGAACATGTGTGTAAATAGATTACCTATTTAACATAGTCACAATCAATCATTCGCTCTCTGCGGCAAATGGTCCTCCCCCCCCCCCTTACATGCCGTGAGTGACACGACAACATGCAAAATTACCCACATTAACATTGATTATTTTATGTAATTTTCATGGAAAACTATCATCTAAGATATCTAGTTTCAAAAAATATTGAAGCCTATTGATTTCTTGCAAGTTTTAGTTTTCACCCTTATGTCCACTTTTGTTTGAAAATGGTCATGTGCATGAATGCATGATGAAGAAAAGTGTTGAATGTACACAAAAACACTGTAGATACATTGGAGACATACAGTACCCTTCTGAAAAGCCATTTTTATTACATTGCTATATTTTTGAAGATGCAACACATTTGGGAACTCCACACAATCACACATGTATGGAAAACGCATGTTTCAAACTAACATCAGTGATAAAATATCAAATTTGTAGAAAAGTAATAAAATATTCATGAAAACATACAACTATTATGAGTTATTCGATGAGGGCCTTTCCACTATTTGAAAGTGTAATATCAAAGTACATGCACTATCACACTAGCAGCTCTCTCATATCAATAACTGAAAGCGTGCAATTTGTGGCTATAATCTAGATCTATAATACCCGTCTGTACCTGCACACGGGTTCCAAATTTCAGTATCATACCCCTACCTGTACCTGTACCCATATACCCATACCCATGTACCTGTACCCATTTACCCGTACCCATGTATCTGTACCCATGCTTCAGTCTGGCTCCGTACCCGACCCGTACCCGTACCTGTACCCATGGCACCATACCCATAGCAGGGCTCCACAGTAACTTTTTTTCATAGTTGCCCTTTGGGCAAGTGAATTTATCTCTTTCAGATTTTCACTTGCCCGAATTGAAAATTTACTTGTCCGGAAATAAATGATAATAAAAAGACATTAAACATGATTTCTCCGTAATTCTTTTTGTAGCATAAAAAGTTTGTTATTTTGATTCTGGGGGATATGGGGTGTGTTTGATGAATTCACAGAGTCGTAAAATTAAGTGCAATGAACAAAATAAAATATGAAATTCAGAATATAAGTTAACTGAACACAAAATTTTAGACATGCTGTTTGTTTTATGTTTTGAACATGTTTTTCTCATTTCATGATAAAAATTTTACTTGCCCCATCGGGCAAGTAAAGTTCAACATTTCAAGTTTTTACTTGCCCGACATGAAATTTTACTTGCCCCAGGCAAGCGGGCAAGTGCTAGTGTCGAGCCCTGCCCATACCCATGACTCGGACCCACACTAACAAGTGCCATAATCACAGCAGAAATGCATTGAGAGATAAGTTACTACCAAGTATGAGATATGTTCTGCTTTTATTGTTTTCCCCACCTCCAAAAAAAGGACAGTCTTACATTCACTTTGCACTTTGCTCACCCATTGCCTCTAACACTAGGAAGCATACATATTGTTATTACACTTGACATGGGCCTATATACAATCTGACTAACAACTACAGCTGCTCCAATTTGTCTTTTTTACGCTCATGACCTTTACCCCTCCATAGCTCTGACTACATTTATCATTTTCATTTCACACATATTTCAACCATGGATATGGGGGATAGGGAACATATCAGCAACATCAACTAGACCTTCTCCCAAACTTATCAAATTCTTTAGAATACCAACACATGGAATTTCAAAAATAACAACATGTACACTATGCAGAAGTTTGAAGCCGTGGTTTAAACCTAAACATGATGATGATGTTGGACGATTTGATTTATGTGTTAGTCAGTTATCCCAGGAGAAATATCGCTGATAAGGCAATATAATCTGATTTAATCGGTTGCCTACAGTACTGCTTGTAGCATTGCTATCATACTGGCAGTTGTATATGTGGGACTATGAGTCTCCAAACAAGCGCCCATTGCAGGGTCTCATCTGGACTCGCTAGATGAACACTTCACTCTCACCTTTAACTTAAATTCCACTCAATTTTCATCAATACACTGTAATTCTCAATCATAAAGGTCCCCAAGTTCCAGGGGAAAAAATGCACGGGGGCTCGGGGCGATTTTGCCCCCGAAACGGGTAAAAGAGCCCCTGAAATGTGTGAAGGAGCCCCCGTAAATTGCCATAGCGTTTCATGCAAAAGAATATCTGGAAAGCACTGAAACAGGAAAGTAGCCCCTGAAAAGAAAATTTGAATTTTTTTCCCTGTCCCCAACACAAAGATTTCCCATGGATATTACAAGGTCTGTGTAAGAAATGTAGGCCTATACGTTCTCTCAACTTCTCTGAACTACGCATGGGGCCCATTAATCAGGGTTCCCAGCATTTCAAGAAAACAAAATTCCCTGATTTTTCCATTCCATGATAATTATTTCAACAGTTCAACTCATTTCCAGTTTCACATGTTTTCTATGTTGTTGAAGTGAACTATTTGCAGCATAAAACACTGTAATGTAAAACTAATTAGTACTGGATGTTGTTTTGATATGCAACAAAATATAACAGAGTCTGACTGACCACTACTTTCGATTTTTGAGGCAATCAAAATTCCCTGACTTTTCCCTGAGTTGAGGCACTTTAATTAAATTCCCTGACTGGAAAACGGGTTGGGAATCCTGATTAAAGGCATTGTATAACAGTGTTTCCAGTTTAAAAAATCTGAGCTGCATGATTCCCCATGCTACCAGTGTCTTTGATACAGTCTAAAAATGAAGCCCTGAAAAAATTGCACTTTAAAACGATCAGTAAGTGCTTTAAAAAAGTAAAAATCATTGAGAGACCATTCCAGCTTTCCCCCATAGGCTGCTGTGTTGCAGAATTTCCTATCGCCCAATAGGAAATTAATGTGCCAATTTGTATCTGCACATATTGTACTAGTAACAGCATAACTGTCCAAACTTTCGTGTTCTAAGGTGTTTATATGTCCATTCAAACACTGTCAGATTTGTCAGATAGCAAAGTTCTACAATTTTTTAAACGTGTCTTCCACAGTGTTATATAGTGTCTTAAACAGAATCTTGTTAAAGTGATAGGCTAACATTGTGGAGCTTCAATTTTAAAAAATTGTCAAATTTTGATATCTGAACTACATAGTAGTGTTCATATGGACAAATAAACACCCTAGAATACAAAAGTTTGGAAAGTAACACTGCCAATAGCAAGTTATGCATGAATAAACAATTAAAACTTGAGGCGAGTTTAATTAGTGTAGGTGTACACACAGTAAGTCTGTGGGAGAAAATGGGCAGGTGAATCCGATCAACTTACGATTTTCACTTTTTTCAAGCACTAAATAATCATTTAGAAATACAAATTTTTCAGGGCATCATTTTTAGACCTTATCAAAGACAATGGTAGCATGGGGAATCATGTAGCTCAGATTTTTTTAACTGTGGTAAATGTTAGCCAATACCTTTCACTCAGAAGAAAATGGGATGAAAACAAAAGTTTCAGTACCAAGCAAATGTTTGCAGCAAATATTGCGCTTTATTCCCAAAGAGCTTTTTTATGAATAAATTTTGCTTAATTGCTTTAATACTTTAATATTGATATTTTGTCACTACTAAAAATCCCCGAAATAAAACTGCCATCAACCATATTTGGAGCAATATTGCTTTATTCCCTAAGAGCTTTTTTATGAATAAATTTTGCTTAATTGCTTTAAAGCCCAAGTTTAGTTTGGGGGATTTTTTTTTTATTTGAAAGCTTTATGCCCAAAGGTCATATCACCAATAATAGATTCTGAATGTCTTTCGTTTTTCTTTAATTCATTAATGAAAAATCTAGGGGGGGACCCCCGCGATTTGTCGGTATCCCCAAAATTTTCGACTAGTTACTTGAGTATCGCATTACAAGGACTTCACAAGGGTAGTATGAAAAATGTCAATGTGACCTGACCTTTTGACCTTTTGACCTCAAAATCAAATAGGCTCGCTGGGATCCATGCTAGAATGTCATTTTCTGTATGAACACTATGACTCAAAAGCCTTTTATGTAATTCCATCTCAATGTCAAAAAAAAATGTCCTCTCCGACTGATATCGATGTCCTCTGCCGACTTGTTTTTTGACATCATATATTCTGACTCTCACTTATTTTCAGGGTATGGACATTTGACATACAAAAGCACACTTACTATGTCTATCTTGTAAATAAACCAGGACTGCTGTAACTGCTCTTTACTATTAGTACATAAAACTTTATATCACAATCACCTTTACTAATAACATAAAAATGTATTTTGTTATGCACAAATAAAAAATAAATAAAACAAGACTAACTTGAGTTCTTATTTTTGTTGCACATCATTCTTACACTAAACCATATCATCGAGATTACCAAAAAGTCCAACATAATTTTTGTTTCTAGCAGGATGCTGACAGGACTCTCCATGGTTATGATTTTGTCACTTCAAACATGCGGAAGCTGAAAAAAAAAATCGGAGAGACTTGACGCCTCAAAATTTTGCAGTTTTTAGATATGACTTATTTGCTACACAAACAAAAAAATTGAATGAAAAAACAAACAACTTTATTTTTGAACCCCTGTTGAGACTATCTTGACTGTACCGCGTGATGTGAAACAACCTTAATTTTCATTTGTTTAGTTGCAGAATGCAAATATTGAATTTACTTTGTCAAAAATTTAACAAAGGGGAATGAACCCAGACATCTTACTTAATATTCAGAGGGAAGTACGAACTAATAAGATGGAAAATAGATTGAAAGATTGAGCAAAATTTGGTGAACGGCTCTCAAGAGTTACGTCATTGCTCAGAAGTTTTTATTTAATCACGATTGGTTATGGAGGATCCTTAACGATTGGCACTGTACCATTTTTAAGATGAAAGTGCTGGGAGAAACGTTCCCCATTGGATTTTGTAACACAACTTTTACCAATAATTTTGCAAATCTTCATGTAAGTGGTCAGTCTGAGGAAAGTATTCGTAATTCTTTGCGAAAAACATGATAGAATCAATTTTTGCTAGGACTATTACTTGTCAAAACATAAGCAAGAGCCAAATCATGATACTTTGATAAGAAAAGTACGAGAATAATCGTGAAAATTGTGGACAAAAACCAATGGAGAGTTCTCTCAACTTTCTATCTAACAAAGCTGGTATGAAGTTGACTGCAATTTTAAAAACCAATCCTCCATAACAACGATCATAATAAACTATTGAAACAAACATAATCTTTTTGAACGTTCAACCACAATTTGGTTCAAACTTTCATAATTTCCATTCTTGCATTGTCTGTAATCTGCTGGAATGCAGGAATTGTGCTGGGTTCTTCCACTTTAATTTCATATAACGAAGGCGGCACTAGTTTAACGACATGCGGTAACTCTTTTCTGATGCAAAAACTACGCCAGAACATTCAAGCTGTTACTTTGTTGCTTACCTGGATTTCCTTGTTAGACTTGTGCAGAGCACTTTCTATAACTCTATTCTTGACTGTGTGAATGTAGCGAAAGGCCGTGATTGTGGCATCATATTTTCGATGCCACAATTAAAATCTTTCCGATCTCTTCTCAGTGCTTGCTTAGTTTTTTTGGCATTTTTCTCCATCTACGCATCATCACTTGATATCGCAGGCCGTCTCCAGAGGCCACTTTATGATCTCTCTATCAGTAGATTAAGCTTATCATGCAATTTTTCTTCGGCTACTGGATATTACATGCGCCAAAGGCTAGCTCTGTCTTACCGGTGTCCGGCAGCTAATCTTTAAATCGCCGCATCGGAAAGGATTTTCGCAGTCAAATTTCATCGGGATCAGTAAAATCATTTTATAACTCCATTTCCAGCGAGTTTACGGATCAGCGGTACGATGGCAGCAATTGACTTATCACCAAATTTCTCAGTGATGGACGCAACACCGCAATATATTATCATCTCCATGTTCGGATTGTACGCCCTTACGCTTATCGCGGCTAAGGTCGGGGTCCTATTTTGGGGAGTCATCTGTGGAAATCATCATCTTCTCGCACTCATCTGTTTTTAACAATAATATTTTGATCGTCAAAGGGTCTCCAATTATATTGATAAAGAGCAATCTTATCTCTTCAACGTGGACAAGAAAATTCGCCCCACTTGACCACGACCATGATACTCTAGACCTACGACTCTAATGATTCTCACAAAATGGCTGGACATTTTGTTTCTTTGAAGGTCTGACATGTGCTGCTGCCTGAGCGCAAAATTGTGCCAGATAGCACAGATTGCTTCTTATTAGGCTCAAATATATTGCTCCCTCGCTAAAATATACTTTTGCACAAACTGCACAGTTTTAATCATTTGTGGTTTATGTAGTGACTGATAAGTTCTCACCTTTTCCTGCAAGCTAAATCTAATATAGATCTAATAATCAATGCTACTCTGACTATTGTTATTTCTCGGAGAAATTTATCATTTTAGGTAATAGTATTAATAACAGGCAGACTTTTTGTGTTTTGGACTTTTTGTGGCTTTCAAGTTAGGATATATGTTTATGGTTCGGCATATACGTAAAATTGTTATCCTTAAAAGGCTTGGAATTTGGTTGGTACTTCCTTCAATATAATTGTTCTAAAATATCAAAAGGTATTAAAAAACATAAATCTAGTTTAGTTAAGTCGTTTAGCTCATGTATCTCTCTCATCTATATTACACAGGTTCCCAAAAGAGAGAACTATCGACAAAATATCTAAATATAATAATCATCATGCCCTTAAAATAGAAAATAACTTCTTATTCTAATGATTAAATTTTATTATGTATTTGCTTTGACTTTGTTTATATAGTATCGCATACATTTCATCTTGTCATATTTAAAAAGTCACACTCTTCTTGTGTATCTAATCTCAGTTTTTTCGGATGAAATTGTGTCGGGCCTTATGCGATCAACAACAGTCATTAAAATTTAAGTTAATTTTAATCAGGTGAAGCCCAAAAATATCAATACACTTTTTATGGTTTTTTGGCTGAAAACACAATTTGTATTGAAATTGTACAAGAAAATTTGAGCATTTTTGTGTGTGGATCATGCATGTATCAAAATAAACTATGCATTGCTGCTACTTCCAGCGAATCCGCAGTACCCCGGGGCGTCGCAAATTGGTCTTGAAGATGCGCGGGGGAGCGTCGGTGAGAAAACAAAGTCCATGAAACATCGCGGCGAGAAGCTGTTTCGCGTGCGATACATATTGCGCGCGAACGTCGGGGGGGGGGGGGCCTCCTAGACCGCCCCTCCGGCCATTAGTTCGGTAAAGACGTATTGTGGAAGCGCCATCTTTAAAGAATTGGTCAAACTTGCTATCTTGAATTATCTCACGAGTGTTCGCGAGATGGACGAAAAAACCCCTTAGAACACAAAATTTTTCACTGTGCTTTTATTTTGCAAGAATTTCACAACTACTAAACAGTCAGTCCTGTCAGTTGCATCAAAAAGATCCCTTCTTTTATGTGCAGTAGGCGTTATATTCATAGGTGAACGCGCGGGCGATGATTCAAAACTGTTCCATGAGGGCATTGCTTGAAAATGTGTGTCATTCATTTGGTTTGTTGCTGCTAACACTAGTAAATGTGCATGCAAGCGACACAACAAATCACTGTAAACTTAACAGAACACCATAATACCTGCCAATTTAAAAAAGTCTTTCTATGCATGACAATTTGATATTCTTAAATATAATATGAAGGCTCCAACAGGTTGCACTCAGATTCTGGATCAACTATTTCCTGGATCTGAACAAACGGTAATTGCTGTGTTCCGAGTGTTACTGCATTGACTACACTGTTGCCTTCATATTTAGAGAACATCATATGCACTATTTTTGTACGTCTATTTAGGATTGGTTTTACAATTTGACCACTATCGTGAAATAATGCTAATTCATTATTTTGGGGGGCTAATCTCTTTTGATTTTCATCTGCCCGTCC
>JZLH01S0289059.1:58224-79107 GCA_001188425.1 Eucidaris tribuloides
CCTATATTCTCCTCCAAAAAATCGGAACAACGGCCAGCATCCTTAAATAATTTGAAAACAGTCAAGTACCCCATTCTCTTGTGAATAAGATACAGACCCATAAAAAATAAAACAACCGCAAGGCACACCGTAACAGCCCCTATACCAAATCGTGAATCCCCCCCGGCCGCCCTCTCATTTTCCGGTTCCTAGCCCTATCCTCATAAACTTGCAATCAATATGCATCCAATCGATTGTAATCTTTCAAATATGTCTGCTTGGTTGAATCAACTTGCATTCGCTTTGAGGAGTTGCGAAGGCTATTCTTTTAAATCTAATGTAGGATTCCCCAAAACTCTTCTGTTTAAAAACAAAATTAAAAGAGATCGATCTGGCGCAGCCGACGGGTATGCCCCCCGTCCCACCTCCCAAAAAAAATCCAAATTATCGATTTTAAATTGGAAATATCTCATTTGTACGTGCCCACGGTGATCAAGAAGTTGTAGGTGCCGTGCATGCGGCCGCGCATTCCGGGAAGGGGAGCGCGGGTACCGTCAGATTTTATTTCCCGGGATCATTCCACCCCCCCCCCCCAAAGTTTTAAGAACACTTGCTGTCAGGTGAAGTAGTAGCTATACTTTTTGATACGATTTCATCTGGCTGGACGCTATATTCAGGCTGTGCTGAAAATAGAATTATACTACAATCTTGGGTGAGGGGATTATAAAGTCACAATTTCCATCATCGGGACGTTTTTCCGCCCCGTGACTACTGTAAAGGCCTACGCATTTCGCATCCATAGGGGAGACCGGGGTAATATGGACCCCTTAAGTAAAATCATGATTTCCCAGAAGTTTATTTTATTTTTTAAAGATGTTTCTTTATCATTTGAAAGATTTGGTTTATGGGTAGGTATACACCAAAAGACATCCATTCATTTTTAACCAAATAAAAAATATAGGCCTTCGAAAAAACTTTTGCAAAGGGTCCATATTGCCCCAGAGTGGGGCAATATGGACCCCTATGTTATTTACAACAGCGACGGGGAAATAGGGTCCATGGGGTCCGTATTGCCCCATCCATAAAGATTCTACATGGAATACACATGGGAATACTAGGTGTCCATATTACCCCAGATCACACATACACAACATTTCCACCTGTTTGATAATTAGATATAAGCTGGGTTTTTCATACATGTACTGATATGTGTTATGTTAATACTCTGTGTTACCATGGTAACAATCTCTAGACCGAGGCTCAGGAGGAAAAAAATGGGTGTTTTAAAATGTCCCTGAGATTCGAAGAAAACGGGATGAAAATTTTAAATTAGAATATTTTTTTTACTTTCACGACACTACCTCCGTTTGTACCTGAATTACAGTTGTTGAATGATGTTCTTTCAAGTAGCAATAGAAGGGACACTCCTATCATCCCTAGTTTAAAGATAAAAGGGGGGAGGTCCATATTGCCATGGGTGTCCATATTACCCCGGTCTCCCCTATATTTTCGCGAAGACGGGGATTTCGCGAGAGTATATTTTCGCGATTTTAGTGTATTTACGTTCATTTTGTACAGAAATGTCAGGAAGTGAAATTTTGCGCGTTCAGTAAGTCGCGAAATTCGCGAAAATAAAACCACCGTGAAATATTCAGCATATAGGCCTACAGTATTTCGCCATCGGTGTTTTCGCCCTATACCTCACTCCTTACATGAAATCTACGCTCCTGCAAGGTCCCGAGACCTTTGACGTTTCAACTCCAAAATCTAATCAACACATGATAGGCCCTCACCCAACATCAAAATCCATCCAGTCGTTCTTAAGTTATTGTGCTTACAACTTAGCCCAAATCAGACTTGGCCCATGACCTTTTGACCTTGCAAGTTACTCCAAAATCTAATGAGTTCATTGTTGCATCAATAGACCTACATACTTGGTAGTTCATTAAAATCCAATCAGCTGTTCTTAAGTAACCGCGATAACGAGATCCTGTAACGGATAGGTGGACAGGTGGGCATAATAATGGACGGACGGATAGACAACCCGTACGTATCCAGCAACTTCGTTGCCGAGGCTTTATAAAAAACTCTGTAAAATGATCCCGGATTGGGTGCTTATTCTGGAATATTTTGCTCTAATTCCGCGAGGAATTAAAATATGGTTTTACCGTTTTCTTTGATCATCATGTTTTATTGATCTGTTTTATGTTTTAATTAAAATGGAATGAGGGAGTGAGCGGTTCGGGTAATTGATGTTGTTGGTAAAACAAGTCGAGAAGTATTCCAACATTTTAGTCCAAATCCAAAGGCATGCAAAAGTATCACCCGCCCCCTCCCTTCCTGGATACCCCACTGACTAGAGTCCACTTTCTTATTTTGAAAGGCCTAAATCAGGGGAAAAGTGCTTGCCGCAATTTTATGTGGGACCTGAATAATAATTTTTGGAGGTTTGTTATGGCGTCATCTCATTTCTTTTATTTCATTTCATTCCACTTTATTTCATTTCCAACAAAACATAACGTAACAAATTATTGTACTATATAGGTCTATATTGAAATCAGAGGCGTCGATCCGGGGGAGGGGGGGGGCGATTGCGCCTCCAGCAATGAAATATGGCGGGGGGCGACAACGACATATCGGATTTGCCGCCCCCGGCCCCCATAATTTTGACATCTTGAAAAATTACATAATATACATTGCAAATATAATGTTGTTAAAACATTGGAAGCACTAATAAACCATTAAACATATTATTTCATTTCATCTCCACTTTATTTCATTTCCAACAAACATAACGTAACAAATTAGTTGTACTATATAGGTCTATTATTGAAATCAGAGGCCGTCGATCGGGGGAGGGGGGGGGCGGATGCGCCCCACAATGAAATATATGGGGGGGACAAACATATCGATTTGCCCCCCCCTATTGCCCGCCCCCAATGAATTTTGACCATCTTGAAAAATTCATTAACTATACATTGCAAATATATGTTTAAAAACCATTGGAAAGCAGCTATAAGCAAACCATTAAACATGGCCATAAAGAATACTATTAAACATCGAAAAATTGTCAATTTTGGCAAAATTCTTTATTACAACTTGCCCAGCGGTAAATTTGCGTTTTTTCTCTCCCCCGCCTCCATCCGAAACATGGATCGATCGCGCCTGATTGAAATAGGCCTACATAAACATAAAAATATAAACACAGTGATTTGACATTTATCAACAATATTTAAGTAAAAGATCTTTATATTAGACAAATACCGTACACAGAAATTATTTGTTTGAATATACTAAAAAAAAAAAATCGTACTTCACGCTGTCATCGGATTAAAATGGACTTTGAGAAATATTTTGGAGACATGCACATAAATCTTCTTACAATTTTTGCTACACTAGTTCTCCACACAAAACAGGAAATATGCTGTTTATTTAAACTAGAGGTTGAATGGGGACTAACCTACTGAAACCTAGCCACGTTAATGTAGATTTAATGCCCGAAAGAACAATCGAGGCCAACTATATAGACAATTGCCATAATGACAGTAGGGTCCTACCAGTGGTGACAAAAAGGGACACAAATGAAAACGATCAATTAGCATAGATCGTTCGCTTTTTCAACTGAAGAACATAATGCATTCAGTATTTGATCTTCAGTTGGATTAGGAAAAAAGGTATTGGTCAATCACCCCCCCCCCCCCCTCTCAGTGCACCGATGATGAATGGGTGAAAGAGATGATGCTTAATAAAGGTATGCTCCATAGCCTCATGACAAAGATCGAACAAAAATCGATCGGATCAATCAATCAATCAATCAATCAATCAATCAATCAATCAATCAATCAATCAATCAATCAATCAATCAATCAATCAATCAATCAATCAATCAATCAATCAATCAATCAATCAACAAACCACCAGTCAACGGTTAAAAGAGTTGCCACTTTTTGGTACTGAATATCGCGACACAAAGAACAGACTCCTTTAAAAATGAATAAACAATCTTAAGTCGTTGCACGCGTGTCTCATCAGTCTTGGTATCGTACTCAACTCACAAAATTGAATTTATAAAAACATAAGCATCTATATATTTGGAAATGTGATAATTATATTTTCGCAAGATGTCATCGGGACATACCGATTTTGAGGGTGTGGAACATTGTAAAAAAAATACATAAAATCGTGCATGTGAAAGAACTATCACTTTACCCTTTTTGTATATTTTATTCCTTTTTACTTACTTGCAAGTAACCACATTATTTCTTTATGCGACACCAAAGTAATGGGACGCAAAAATGTACATTTATTTATAACTAACCCATTTATCCTTTTACAAGCTCAATTCTTGTCATATACTTATGTTTGTTGTCCTCTTGAGTCCAAAATGGAAAATTAGTCAAAAGGTGTGTATTTTGTTATGCAAGGACAACAGGGGGTGGGGTATATGCATCCCCCTGGTCAAAAGATGGGGGTGGGATGCATGGGAATGATATTTAGACCTACAATCAACCCCCCCCCCTCCTCTGGGTTCAGTGATCCCCCCCTTTCCGGGATCAGTGATTTTTTTTTTTATCAGTAGTAATTTTCTTCTTGTTTTGTTTATGATTATGGTCGGCATAATCGTCCATTATTGTTGTTGTATTGTTATTACTACTAGCAGTACCCAGGGGTGCTAGCGGGCAGGATCATATACTGGATGTGTTTAATGATGTAATAGAATAATAATGTAGTTATTATATGTATATTATTGGTCTTTGGAAAACAGTCTGGGATTTATCATAAAGGGTAGAGAAGTGATGAGATTATTATCTCAAAATCATGTTCATGTACAACATACACCTGTATTGTAAGATCCATAGAAGGCAAATGGTGGGCTTACTGAGAGAGAAATATCTTTCACCTACCTTCCAATTTCTAAAAGCAAAGTCAAGCATAAAAGACACATGTAGGGCATACAAACTGGTTCGCATGGATGGGCAAGATGTTCTAATCTGCATAACTAGGATACACACAGACCAAGGAAATTATATGAATATAAAAATGACCCAAGTCCATTTTGGAAATTTGTTTTTATTGTCCCATGTGAAACCAAAGATTACATTTCTAGTTAACCAAAGCACTAGTGTATCATCACTAGATATCTAGAATTATGCTACAAATTTGTTTAATTGGCATTAACTCACATATGAAATCTTCGGTTTCATATGGGAGAATAAGAGAATAAAGACAAATTTCCAAAATGGACTTGGGTCGTTTTTATATTCAGATTCTCATTTTTCCAACTAAAGAGTTTCAAACTTCCACAAGACAAAATTGTTCAGACAATGTGGCTGCTTGGATTGAAGACACTATAACAGTGCGGAAGCCCCATTTAAAATAAAATGTCAAACTTTGCTATCTGACATATCTGACAGTGTTTGGACAAATAAACACCCTAGAACACAAACTTCAGACAGTTATGATGAAATATGTACAGATAAAAAAAGGCACATGAATTATTGTCAGCTGATGAAAATTCTGGAACACAGCAGTCTATGGGGGAAAACTGGAATAATCACTCAATGATTTTCACCTTTTAAAAACACAGAATGATAGTTCTGAACTGCAATTGTTTCAGAGCTTCATTTTTTGAGCTTATCAGAGAATACTGGTAGCATGGGGAATCGTGTTGTTCAGATTTTTAAAATGGGAAACATTGTTATATTATATGATGAATGTAACTGTAAAAACCATCATTACTGAAACCGTAACATTTACCAGCACACATATACAACACAGATAGACCGATGGACGAACAGAAAGACAGACAGATACACACACATACAAACATGCATACACACACAGACCCAGACACACACACACACACACACACACACACACACACACACACACACACACACACACACACACACACACACACACACACACACACACACACACACACACACACACACACACACACACACACACACACACACACACACACACACACACACACACACACACACACACACACACACACACACACACACACACACACACACACACACAATTCATAGATATTTGGAGGAAAATAATTTAAGTGGTATTGTATAGCCTATGGGACAGTCTATAGTATATCAACATTGTTTCAAAATAACCACACTTAATGCAATATATTCCATGTATAAAATAACTTTTATTTTATGTCTTTTTTTCCTTGTCTTTGTCTGTTGTTGCATACAATGAACAAATGCTAATAATAAAAAGCCGGTTTAACATTTGAATAGCATGCAAACAGTCATGATAAACCTACATAGGACATGCAGGATTACAATATATATAGATATATTTATTTATGGTTATATTTACACAAAACAATGCATCAGTTTTCAGACATTCTTATGTACCTAATTGCATGTCTGCAAACAAAAGGCATAATAAAAAATTGTTTCAAATAATGTAAGCAAATGACAACAAAATAAAAACAACTTTATGATTGTTGTTATCATCCTTTAAGTAGAAAGAGCAATGAAAGCCCATCTTAAAACAAATTACAATCTTGAGGATCAGAACAAGTTGTTTATCCCTTTTCTAAAACAATGGTATACCTTGAACAATACACTGGAATAGGCTAACCTGGGTGATTCCATTTAGTTGCGGGTGTTGCATGCACCAACAGCTTGCAGTATATAGTTGAACATACTCTATTGGAACTTTAACTTCAGACTAAATAACAAGCATGACTTGAATTTATTTTCTTGAATTGCTGAGTTGACAGTTCATTATTACACCATAATTTGCTCTCAGTACACCATTTCTTCACACATATTCATATTCATTGATGCTTTTTGTAACCCCCCTCCCCCCCCAAAAAAAAATAGAAAGAAAACTTCATTTGTAGCAGCCAACAATATTGTTCACCTGCACAAATATCCCTGTAAACAAGAACAATCACAACATAGCGTATTTATTCACAACATATGGCATTAAAAATAACAAAAGACCATTTTTATGTTTTATGATCACAAAAGCATGAATTGCATATGATTGATCTAAATAACAACACAAAAATATGTGAGCTTCCATACATGTCTCTTTCATAAAAAAATTCTATAAGTAAACCCAAATGAAAGGCTTGCAATGGTTCAATTCAAACTTAAATAAACATCTGCTTATGCCAAATGTCACATACACACAACAACACTATGCTAAAAACAGTAATGCTTGCGGTTCATAACTTAAAACATGAACAATTAAACATTACATTGCTTGTTTCACCTAGCAGCAAATCTCTGTGGTATATTTAATACAAAGAGTTGTAAAACAGAACATTTTAAACATATACATGTAAAATGGAAGAACTGTTATTTTTCAAAATAATCACTAATACAGACATTACTGTAAATGGTGAGATGTCATTGGCTTGCTAGAACTAAGTGACAAATACCCTTTAAAAATGTTGGCAAACTTCAGTTTTCAAACCAATTCTGGGAGATTTTCCATCACTTTCTGAATTTCTTGTGATATTACAGGAAAAAAAGAAAGAAAAAGTCTGGTAGTTATACATGCAATTGCAAATTGCATGTATATACTATATGCAGTCTCAAGTACATATAGGTGTTCATAATGACATGATTAAATATTCACTTTGCATCTCCTAAAACCCAAGTATAGTTTTGGTAAATGGCAAAAAAGTAAAAGTCTTTTGTGTGTTTTTGAGACAGACCTATATATTCTATCAATGTCATGAAAAATGCTCTTCTCATTTTGAGAAACTACCCAAACATGTAAATTGCCCGAGGGGTTGGGGGGGGGGGAACCCCTCAACATTTCCCATAGGTCATGTACATACCGCTACCTGATTTCCAATAATTTAAACATCACAATTTGTCACTATAAACAAATTTCAGTGGGTTTGACATTGTTTTCTGATGTCTGGAATGACAATAGAATACTTTGTGAAAATTGAGAAAAAAGTTGTCTGATCGACCAAAACTATACTTAGGCTTGAACTAATAATTTTCTACCAATCTTCACATTAACAAATGTTGTTCCTCCAACTCAATGACATACACACCAATATTAAGACTTAACTTAATTGCTTGAAAAAAGCAAATAAACAAGTGAGTGTTACAATTGGCAATGTTTGTCACAAACAATTATAATTACTAAACACGCAAGAAAACTGAAAGCACCAAATTTGTTAGGAAATACCATACTCTATTATCAAAGTGATGTTTTAACCCGTTGCCTCTGTGATTCTCAAAATCCCATAGAGTTAACACAGGGCACATAAGGCTCCCGTAACCAATGGGTTAATTATGTAATAAAGCAATGTGACTCAGGTGGATAATGAATTATTAATTTTCCACTGTTGTATGACAATTCACAGGCTAAATCACCTAAACATCATGTTGTGAAAATTTAAAACTAATCCAACATAAAGGGAACTGGTAAGTATCTATTACACATTGATGTACGCCCAGTCTCTCATCCCCCTTAAAACCCTGCTTGCATTCATTGTATTTTTCCTTCATATGTCTGGTTTCAAGGGACAAAATCAAAAAGCTTTCTGAAATCAAGGTCATTACGTCTATCTCTTGCAAACAATTGTAACCAGTTTGACTAATTGGGGAAAAAATAACATAAAAGACAGAAATGAATTACGAAACCAAGATACACAAGTTATAAATAATTCATGAGCGGGAAGACTTATTTTTGCACTCATTTTAACTTATCCATGAATCATTGTTGAAAGCAAACGATAAGTATTAAGATATATACAGTAGAAGTATTTACAATCTCATATTATGTCCGATCTATTTAATAAATACTAATACATTCACTGTGAATTTGTATTGTTTAAGTCAATTTTCAAACAATAACAGACTTGAGCTTTACTATGAAATGATTTAAGTTTTGTTACATCCAAAGCTGTCTTACATGCAAGTTTTGAATATCGCCACACTACTTCATTTTTAACGTGTATACTTTAGGAATGACAGATCGCAAATGCAAAACATTTTCATATGAAACACAAGAAGACTTGTGCACCATGAAGACTAAAGAGAAACATGTTTGTTTTCTGAAGTAAATTTGATATAGAACTATACAGATATCCAATCATCAGCATTATAATCAATGTTTAGAATCACAATAACCTTTGTGTATATTTTACTATGAGTAATGCTTGATTTTCTGTGACGTTACAACTGGTACCTTCTGATTACACTGAATATAATTGTTAACTAAAATGATTTCCATTAGTCATTACAAAAATATCAGTTTATCTTCATATAATATCACCTCACAAATTCTTCTTGTCAGACAACAAAGAAAGGCAAACATTACACCTTTGTCTTGTACACAATTGGAAACCATGGATTAACTCTAAGCACCATTGATGTGTGTTGTTATATATCAACAAATATATCATGCTTTTATCATTTCGATGCAAGTGTTAAAGAGTGAATTACATGTACATGTATATGATTCACTTTAGTAATCAGTTGTTAAAATTATAAGCTCAGATTGTTCTTTATCATGATTGTTTGAGATGAAAGAAAAGATATCAGTCAACATTGCTTTCATATACTCATTATTTGAGTCCAAGTTCCACTCTTTATACAACATATTTATAATGTTGATCAGTAGCATGATTGCAATGACATAATTCCTCACCCAGCAGTCACCTTATGTCTTTAATCTGTATCTATACTAGGAAAAAAACGGCTACTTCCTCAGATAGGCAATGCTTTTTTGATTTATGTTGCTCATGCTAATGAAGGAAATACACTAACATATCATTTTCAAATAAATCAGAACTGTTTGCCTATTGTACGGTATATATGTTTTTGTCTTTTATTGATCATGAATTCTGTAATCTCATTGGTCAATCATCCACTGAATATTTTCCGTATTCCGTGAATGAGATCATATTGTGCGCATGCGCTAAATCCACCCCTGAATATTTTCCGTATTCCGTGATGACGACGTCGTTATGCTGCGCGCTTGCACGTATTACAATTAATGCAGCGCGTGCGGCGCGCGCTTGATCTTGTTGTGCGCAGACAACATGCGCTAATTGGTCCCTGAATATTTCCGTCGCCGTATTCCGTGATGTCGTAGGCCCCCCTATGTTATCAAAGCTAGCGCTAGCTACGCGTAGGTGACCACACGCATAATTATGCAGACAACAAACTTTATCGATGGCCGCCGATTTCAACTTTACTCATGGGATAAAATAAACGTGGAAATGGTGAAATCCCTTTACCAATGAGAACAGAATTCATGCAGATCTACACTTAAAAAGATAAAATCATTACCCCCTGCTTGTTCTCACGAAATACAGGAAATATCTACGGTCTGGTGCCATATTCCATTTGGCCTCTGGCCTCATGGAATATGGCACCAGACCGTAGATATTTGCCCGTATTTCGTGAACAAGCAGGGGGTAATTAATAATGTGTATCATGCAATATTTTTTTTCTTGACATATTTTGTATATACCCTGCCTTTTTGTCAGTTTGGTTGTTGTCATCCAAACCTGACAGAGAATCTGGGTCTCTTGATTGTACTTCTTCTATCATTGCTAAATGCAAAATAAAGATGATTTATAAATTATTATTGATCACAAGTATTTTGTACAGAGTTAGATAAAATTTTACTGAATACACTGAATATTTCATGGTGGGTTAATTTTTGCAATTTTGAGGCTAAACGACCACAAAAATATTCACTTCCTGATATTCCTGTACAAAGTGAATGTAACTGGAATAAAATTACAAAAATTCTCTCTGACAAATTTCCAGTTTTGAAGCAAAATCATGGAAATATATGTACGCCAAATATATGGCTTATACATTATTTGAAAGATAACAGTACAAGGTGCAGTATTCAAGTTTGTACAATTTGTTTTTTATTGTAAGTAAAGAGATTTTAAATTTATGCCAGCATTGCCATCAGTTTACACTGCAAATGAGAAAAGAGTTCTCATAATTATTTGAACACCTATGAAAACCGCTCCACACTTCAATCCATAATCGAGGTATGTACTTGTGAAGTTCTTGAACAGCCAACTGACTTTAGAATGAACTTGCACCAGAGATAAATGCATGTGCTAAAGAGTAAAAACGCTCACATGATCTTTCTACAAACATGACGATGATCTGACCGCAAAAATCTAACCACAGTTACGTGGTGTAAATTTGAACAGAGGAGAACAAAAAGGTGCGTACTATTTGTTTTCACATTGATTATACACTGAGCACACAACTTTGACTGCAATGGGGCTGGGTCACGACCACACACAAGGTGATTAGTTTTTAGAAAATAGGGGCAACACCGCAGTAAATACAGGAAATTAAGGATGATGGGGGAATATAGTGAATGACAGACTCAAATGCACCCTGAAAAGCTTGCACAGACAGTTCGCCAAGTTCCAATACCAACTGCATTGTTTGGTTTGTTCTTTTTCCAGTAGATATTAAGTTGAATTAAACTTGTTTTACATTATTCATTTTGATTTGCTTGTATGGAAGACATTGACATCTACAGCACAGCTTACAATTTAGTGACACGTACTAATGAGAGCAGCCTATGGTTGAAAACTGAGAAATACGAGTCTATCCTCAGTTAAAAATTAACCTTTACAAAAATAAAACAAAATAAAACTTACACAAGAGAAAATCATAATCTTTCTGACTGATCACTGACCAAATCACATCTCAAATGGGTTAAAACTATGAGTTGAATGAGTTGTATACCTAATACTGTACAGATATTCTGACTTCAACTCTACTGTGTTAAACAAGGTTGTTAAAAGATTCACATAAATTGGGTATCGATATTAACTCCTCTCATCCCTAGCTCAGAATTTTGATCAATGTAATATGTGGATTAAATCCTCCAAGCTAAGAATACACCACAGCTTAAATCACTGTTTTCACGCTCTGCTTTAATTTGTAATCTATTTGATACATGGCACACTATTTGTTTCTGCTTAAAAAAAAAATATTTATCATGAAAGTACAAGATATCTTGGGCAAAGGTCTATGGAAAATATATGTCATATCAAAATCATGTTGTCTTCAATGGGTAAAACTGGGAAGCCATGGAAAACAACACAACTTCTTCACTGAGGCAATTTCACTTATGTTGACCAATATTTCCTACATTCGATGTGGAGGTGAAAGTGTGTACTGATGAGATACATACTAACAATCTATAGACCACATTACTATCACACCTTGAGATGCCTCTTGAGCTTCAAATATGGGCAAATCCACAGTAAAGGGTATAAAGATGTGACATGGACTGTAAAATCAGAAATCATCAATAAAGTCACATTTTTTGTTTTCTCAGCTTTTCATGTTGACCATTCAAATGAAAAAATATCTAACTAAGATTACCTTTGCTTTACAGCATAAGCCCCATAAAAATCTACGTGTATAAATTTCCCATATCATGTTCGTAACAGGACAGAAAATGTTGTCACAAATTCCTCTGTCCTTGTTAAGAAAGTGCATAGGAAATTTGTACAGGCAGATTTTGAAAATGTGCAGTATAGTTCACTGTTCAGTATAATTTTGCTGTTATCTTCATGACAGGAGATTCAATAATTTATAATATTCTAATGTAAGTAGGTAGTCTTAATTTCCACTTGACATTCATTTCCAAAAATTTTCCATTACCATGGAATTGCCCATATATGAGATGTATATCTGAATACACGATACACACTTGATCACACTTGTCATCATATCTGTGCAGATACACTCTTTGTTTTCTTCAAATTCACGATCAAAAACAACAAAATGGAAGCTGCCTGTAATGAACGTACAATTTATAATGACATGGATATATTTGTGTGGAAGGCAGAAGGATGTAAACACTAGAAACTATGCAATGCATTTAAGTCCTTCTGGCGGGCACACAGTGATTTGTGAAAATTGCAAATTGAGTATGTGAATGAGCATATCTGTGTAAACAAAAACATATAACATGTACAACACCTGCTCACTATTTCACTTATTGTATTATGAGTCATATTTTCCGATTTACTAAACTACAGTTTGAAACTTAGAAATCTACCTTTCTTTCTGGTTGAAAAGAATGAAATTAACCTCCAGTCTCTTTGGTTTGGGAGTTTCATAGATTTAAATGCAAACATTACCTATCTCTAGAAGCCAAATAAATATAATATTCTGAATACCATCAATGTACAATTTTGAACAGATGTTTTCACTCTCTGGGCCACACAGATGGAAGTCAAACTTATTTATACTTTTGTTGTGTTTTGTATGAAAACTACCTAATACTCTGTCAAAATTTTGATGGAGATGTCAAACACCACATAATTTGTTCATTGTTCTGCTGTTTTGTGTATCTCTGTCTTGTTGCATGTCCAGGCAAGGCCTTACGCCGGTCGTGTTGAAATCACATTTCATGTTAATTTCAATCTTGCATTTCATTTAGAGCGACGTCTCGTTGTGAGGTGGTCTCGATGCGTGATTCTCCTCCTCCAACAAGCCTATCCTCTGCTTCAACATTCTCACCTGAAAATAGTCAAAATGAATATCAAGATAAAAATGAATTAAAGATAAAATGGAATACTGGTCATCTGGTCGATGATAGAAAATCTTACATCACACTTCACAATTTCCACAGTGAAATTATTTTCTGATATTAAAAAACTTCAGCTAAAAAGTATCAAATATTTCTAGCATATAAAGTTAAATACATGATTTTCTATCATTGGCCTGGCTTTGCAATATTCACAGTTAATAATGTCCCACATACACATTCCTGTGTTGTTACATTCTCAGCATGATGACTTGTGTACAAAGTGTTCTGTGGTTTTAACAACTCTGTTCTATACCAAAGTGTCATTTTCTAATCCTGCAATTTACCTTTACACTATAATCTCATTATTACGAACTTTGTGTTTACTAATGTAACATTAAAGAATTGCAAAGAACTGTTTGGTTAGCGATGTAGTGCATTTAACCCCTTGGGGATGACGGACTTGTACAGAAGCCTAGTACATTGCACACTCAGAGATGAAGGGCTTCTACAGAAGCCCAGAAAATATGACAAAAATTTAGGTCAAACACTGGATAAATTGGAAATTTGTATTGCTTGATGCATCTGTCCTAAAATTTACACTTTTTTGACCAGTATAAAGTAAGAAAATAAATATGCGGTAAAGAACTTTATTAGACAACATGTGTTTATATTCCCTTCAAAGTCAACCATGTGTAAATCGTGTCGTCTCTCAATGAACAACAGTGCTGTATAGCATTGACCCAGGGGTCAATGTACAGAAATATCCCAAAATTTAGTTGCTTTAGCAAACAATGCAAACATGCAAACAAATAAACAGAAAAAATATGCCTTTTACCCAAGTCAGTAATCAGTTCTAATCTGTTTTTGGAGTCAAAGGGTTAAGAATTTACCTGAGTGTCATGTCTCTCCACCATTGCCATCATTTGAGCCTCTAATTTCTTCAATCTGCTTTGGTGTTTCTTCTTAGCCTTCTCGTAAGCTGTTACTAGTGCACTGTAAAAACAAGTAAACAGAAATTCACAGATAGAAAATGAGAAACAATGGGATGCTCATCTTCAGAGTCATCATGTAACCCATCTAAAGATGGGTTACATGATGACTCTGAAGATGACTGCACTAATGAGATCTCATTAATTATTCCTCCTTATACACATTCTCCAAAGACCTCAGCCCAAGATATCTCCTCAGAGTTTTAAACAGTAAGTTACTAGAAAGTACTATAACATGATCACTTCAAAACCATTTTGTAAGCCACAGTAAAATTGGAGCAAAATAAGATACACATGTCCTCTCAAATGCCTATAATGATACAAACAGCTTTTGCACTGCACAGGCACATAGCACAATAAGAACATGGCCCTATACTGACCCTTTAGAAGCAAAAATGTGCTTTTACAAATAGACCAGTTTACTAGATTTATGCACACTGTTTAAACAAAGATTGTCCCTAACAACTTGAGAGTTTGCCTGACATAGTAAAAACTAATATATGCAAGTCAGATTCTAAGTATCGACATGTGTTCATTATAAAAAGGATTATGCCATAGCTTGTTACAAGGCCCCCACGCCAGTGTCATTACAACGTGTACACCATGCGCGTGTGACAAAACGCGTAAAAAGGGTTGTTTTTCACGGTCGGACGATGTACGCGCGTACATTGAAAAGGGTATCAAAATCGCCAAAATCAGGAAAAAAGGGTATACATTTAACAGAAGGTTTACTTCAAAAGGGTATCTTTTCAAACTTGAATACTTGTTTAGGGTATTCTGAGATCGACTTTCCATTACGTGTTTAGGGTCCATTTTGAAAGTCCATACATACACGCGCATGGTGTACACCTATGTTAATGACACTAAAGGCATTATGCCATAGCTTGTACAGGCCCCCGCCAGTGTCTCGATTACAATGTGTACACCATGCGCGTGTGAAAAACGCGTAAAAAGCGGTTGTTTTCATTCGGTCGACGATGTACGCTGCGAAAATTTTGAAAAAGGCGTATCAAAATCGCCAAAAATCAGGAAAAAGGGGTATAACTTTTAACTAGAAGGTTTACTTCAAAAGGGGTATCTTTCAAACTTGTACGTGTTTAGGGCTATTCTAGAATCCATTCTGAGTCTTTTGAAGTCCATACACGCGCATGGTGTACACCTTGTAATTGACACTGCCACCCCCCCCCCCTCCCCCCCCCCCCCCCCCCCCCGCCCCCCCCCCCCGGGATGGAAGTATGATTAGGTCAAATTGGTCTACGGTGTGAAAATCCACCATGACAGATAAACTTCGACTTAAAGGCAAGATGTAGCAGCAAACTAACAGGAGTGATCGTTAAGAAAGATTTTGGCGGTAGCTGTTAGCCTCTTGCAAACCAATTCAGCATTGGCATGAGCACTGCCTTGAAGGCTGACCTGACATCTACTGCATGCATGCCGCCCTGAGCATGTCAATTCTGCTGTATGATTTATGCCAACTTTTTTTGAATCCATTAAGCTAAATCTCCCCCTGTAGGCTATTTATGTGATCATTCTTCTATGGAGATAATTTTGTGGGCAGACGTTAAAATTATAGAGAAAATTTACTAATTGAAAGGGCCCTTGCTGAGTGGTAAAGTGCTCACAAAAGTTACCTCCTGTATGTAGGCGCTTCCTCTATCACCATGTACCATAAATCTCATCATACTCACAATGTCATTTTTTTCTCTTAAGTATATTCCTGTTAGTTGCCGGCTACATCTTCCTTTAAAGTCTATTTCATATCCAATCATACCTATTAGCCCTCTTGAGATCGGGCCACAAATTAGCAGACTGCTCGGTGTCTCATCTCGGATTTCTTCTGTAGCTTCTCCAATGTCGATGAGAGTTCCTGGATGCGGCGCCTTGCAGACGCCTCTCCGTTCTGATCATCTCGGCCGTTGTTGACGGGGGATGTTAGGGTCCTCAACATCATGCTGAGTTCAGCAGGGTGATGGCGGGTGGACGCGGTACGCTGCTTACTGGAGTCATGTCGGCGAGTGATGGCATCGCTTGTCAAGACTAAGAGGAGACCGGTGAATTGACAGAAAAAAAATTACAAGAGTTTTTTGAAGACATTTTTTTTTTGTATATACAGATATAAGTGACAATACAATGGAGAGCTGACGGTACAGTTTCGGTTTCTACTTATAGCGCTGGAGAGGCACGAGCACTATAGCCAGAGAAACTAATTGTCCAATCTGTGGTTTTACTAGCAGCTTAGGTAGCCACAGAGCTTGAAGCGGTTTGTAACAAAGGTTTTCGGTGATGATGTACTCTGCTTTGAGCGATTGACATCATTTAACATTGTGGAGATTAAAAAAAAAAAAGCCAACACTGTGATATCTGAGCCTCAATAAATTAGTGCTTCAATGCAGACAAACTTAACATCCTACAATGGCTACACTGCCACTAGTAAAGGTTATTAGGATGAACATCACGATTACCTTCTGCATCCAGTGGACTTCTTAACTGTAACAAGTATCTATGGAGGAAAATGGAAACTGCCCCGGTACTCGTAGATATTTTCACTCTTTCCAAAACACTCAATGATCATTTTGAAGTACAATTCTTTTTTCAGGGCTATCATTTTTAGACCTTTACTCAAAACAACCTTAGAATGAAGGACTATGTACATGTAGCTCAGATTTTAAACTTGAATCATTTATCAAATTATGCCTTTAAGGCAAACTGGTTATGTTAAGAACACCAAAGCAAAAGCCGTCTTCCTGAGCAGATTCAACCACAGCCTATCATTGACTGTTGTGAGTCTTATGTTGTCTCGCGCTTGGTTTGGCAGTAAGTTATTTTACTATGAGTTAAACGGGATTCCAATGAAACTCCATAAATGTTGATCACTGCTAGATTCTCAGAGTGGCCAACCTAAATATAACCGCATTGATAAGCACACATCACGAGCGGAAGCAGGCGAGGGAGCCGACTTATCTCTTTGCCTTTTTTGTTGTTTGTTCCCCTTATATTTGTTATGAATGTTTCTCCTTTCTCAAGATGGTTAGGGCTTCCGTCGGTCCACATCTCAGAGGATCTTTGTTCCAGGGGGAATATGAAGCAGGTTGGTATTGACAATTAAAAACGCAAAAATAATGAGCTCCCGTACAACACAGCCACTACGTTACAAAAGACAAGTGCATGGCTCGCCTAGTGTCTATTACAGTCCTTTAGAATTTAGAGGGAATATTATCACTCTCTAAAAACCACCCGCTCACTAATTTTTACCTGAACTTACAATTCTGTTGTATATATGTTGATATGTCATGCATGCGATGATATTCAATTTTCTGCCAAAAGTGGTTAATTCTGAAGTGTTACTTTTTGTGACATGTAGCAAGTAGAACTCCCAGACATCGGGAGCATATTAAAAGTATGCAGAGAGTCAGAAATTTATGACTTCATATATCACGGGGTACAATAAGATTATTGATTTTATGTAAATTATGGAAAAGTTTCTGTTGAGTTTTTCAAAACTGTAACCATTGTCCTGTCATAGGTAAATTCTATTTCCTTTACGGTTCAGTGTAAGTTCGTGGTTGTCTGATTTCGATGTTTTATCAGATGCCCAACACATGTTTATCTGGTGAGTACAGTCTCCAAGAAGGGTTGAAAACAATCAAGCTCCAGTGCATAAATATTTTAATCTTTATATACCATACAGTAGCTACTTGTCTTTATGTACATATTGTGAAGTGTGGAATAAGAATGTAATGGTGATTATTAACATCGGTCTTCCTTATGTAAATATTTGTTGTATGTGGTCTTTGATATCATGTGCATCAATACTCTAAATTTGTGTGGAGATCATTATATGTGAGGATTAGTTACTAACATCATTGCAAATGATAATGTACAGTAAAATACATGTGTGTAAATTCGTTAGAGATTGGTGTAGTAGTATCGTTGCGAGAGAACCACCACAAACTCTTTTATTTCTTTAAAAACGCTGATGGGACAGTTTTAAAAAAATACAATTATCATGTGCGTGCTAGCCTTGAAACTAATTCTTGTTTGGACTGGTGCTAGTCCACGGCATGAACACCGATACATTATCATATACATGTAGTTTTCCATTATTACAATAATACTTTGTATAACGATGCTAACTGTTACATGTAGGTGTGATGTGGAGAGATTGACTACTATCAACTGTTAAAGAGATACATGGTTTAGCTCATCTGGCAAAGTGGTTATCCGTCTTTTATTTGTAGTATAATAAAGCATGTCCCTAAAAAGAAGGTGTTGGCATATTTCCAGTCAGGAATCTTATTCCCTCCCAATCGTCCGGGAATAATAAATTCTTCCCATTGACTTTGTACTTGAGAAGCAATTTTACTTTGGATATTGTCCTGCTAAATTTAAACAAGTGTGAAATATTGTCATGCTTGATGCCACACTCAGAAAACATAAACAGTGAAAACCAACTGAAATTGCTTTAGAATCACATACATATTTGTAATATGACCCAGCAAGTAGATGGATATCACTGATGTATGTTAGTTTGGTAATGTACTTGATATTTTTGTATTTATTCTTCAAAAACGAGACGGGCTATGTATTCAAATCGTAAAAAAACATCAAGCATTGTATATATCATATGTTATTCAAGGTAACTGCAATTCTGCTTCAAGTGCTTTAAAAAGATTGTTGGAAGTTTGAAGATGAAACGGATCCTTGCAGCCAAAAAGGCCAGGAGGCATACCGTGTACACCACCCCCCTCCAAATCTGCCACTACTTTGCCAAAACATGCTTTACCTTTTATTTGTTTTATGTCTCTCGATCAATAAATCAAACCTTCGTATTTTTTATTGTATAGTTCGTTTTCCTGTCAAAGTATCTGTTTGGTGGTTTTTGAAATATAACGCACCTGGATATTGCCAAATTTTATTTCGCTGGTCGTTGAGAGCCAAACATTAGAGTTTGGGTTGGAGAAAAAATTCTTCCGCCTTTCAGAAAATTTGGTATTTGTAACGTCAGCACATCAAAGAACAATAATAAATGTACTAAAATTGTTTAGAAGACCAAATTGTGCATTTTTTTTTCATGGGGGGGGGGCGGAATGGAATAGGTATATCAACCTATGACAAGTCGGATCTTAGCAGATAGATTGTGTGTTTATTATCACATGTGCAGTAGTGGACTTTCAATACATTTTCCATGTTAACTAAAACAGATCTATGTATCAACATTACTTTCAAAAAATCATTTCAGATAGCTTTTGATAATCCATTGTGTTGTTAAGCATGAGCACTGAATCATATGGTCATGTTTTGCAGGAACGATCAAGCGATATTATTTGATGCAACGCTATGCTGCAATCCCTGACACAATACGCTGTACATTCATGTGGTTGAAATCTCAGTCACTAAAAGTTTTAATTATTCTAATATTACATATCATCGCTGATATTACTCAAAATTGCTACTTGAAATTGTGCATTCAAGTTGATTTCACTCATCTTAATGTAGGTATATCTATCATCTTGAGCTGCTCTGTGGTGGCCAGAGAGTAATGCTTTTTTTTTTTTTTTTTTTTTTTTTTTTTTTTTTTCCTACATGTAAAGTACTTGTTTTAAAGATCTGTAACAGACAATTCGATGAAATAAATGTGTTGTTAAAGTCTTGAAGGGACAAAAAACGAATGCGATCAATTCAATTACGTGTACAGTGTGTTTAAAAAATGTGCAAGGTAAAAAGCCGCCCTCTTTGGCAGTTAGAAAATATTTTCTGAGGTGATACTTACACAAGCAAGGCATTAGTCACTAGCTTTCAAATGCCTATGTTGTCTGTTCATTCTTGCTTATGTAATCTTAAGACATGTTTTAGTTTATCCACAAAAGGGCAAAATCAATCGCTGCCACTTTGTACAGGGGAAGGGGGCCTGAAGCGGTCGCTGGTAATAAAAGTGTGGCCACAATATTATTTAGCTTTACGTATTAACTACATTATTCAAGATGAAAACAGCAAATTAAACAAATAACAACAACAGCATTCTGGAGAGCTAAGGACTGTGGCCCGCCTGATGCTTGATGTAAGCTCATGTCAAAAGTATTTTTAATTGCCAAAGAAGGTGCTTTTTCACTTACCACATATTATTTTGAAGTGACACACTGTATATTGAAAATTGTACATGAATACTATCATCATTTGTACAAATGTGTTTGGTTGATTGTAGACTGGGCATGTAAGTCCACTCTGTCGAGTCAGTTTGGACTTATAGTTTTTTTTTTTTTTCTATGTGTTGTCTATGTACTAACTACATTACATCTCCATTTACTTCAGGGTAATTTCTTGAACTACATCAAACATAAAAGTCTTTTTCCAGTGAATTGCTACAATT
>JZLH01S0289070.1:0-10649 GCA_001188425.1 Eucidaris tribuloides
TTATATCAAAATCAAATCGTCTCCAACATTTTAAATGTCTAAGGAGGCCAACGCTTTAAAGAAAGATGTAGCAGGCAACTAACAGGATTAAGTTAAAGACACTATATAACACTGTGGAAGATCTGTTAAAAGAAATTGTCGAACTTTGCTATCTGACATCTGACTGTGTTTGAATGGGCAAATAAACACCCTAGAACACAAAAGTTTAGACAGTTATGCTGTCACTAGTACAATATGTGCAGATACAAATTGGCACACTAATCTTATATCGGCTGATAGGAAATTCTGCAACACAGCAGACTATGGAGAAAAGCTGGAATGGTCTCTCCATGATTTTCACTTTTTTAAAGCACTTAATGATTGTTTTACACTGCAATTTTTTCAGGGCTTCATTTTTAGACCGTATCAAAGAAACTAGTACCATGGGGAATCATGTAGCTCAGAGTTTTTAAACTGGAAACATTGTTATACAATGCCTTTAAGAAAAATTTTGGAGTAACTGTCAGTTCTTGCTAACCACTCAGATCTTACGTGCTCTGGCCTTCACCGATGCATGCTGCCTGACCTGCGCCTGACACGGGTTAATCACGCCATATTAATTTATGCACTTTTTGAATCAATAAGTTTCTCCCCCTGTGGCTGTTTCGACGATCTTCTTCTAAGGAAAAATTTCACACTGACACAAAATGAATAGAAATTTATGATAGGGCCTTCCTGAGGGTAAGTGTCACACAGTTCCCCTTATTTAGGCTTTCTTTATCACCTTGTACCATAATTCTCACAATACTCACAATGTCATATTTTTTTCTTAACTTATTCCTGTTACATGTAGTTGCCGGCTACAACTTCCTTCAACTATCTCCTCCCACATCCCATTCAGGCTTCCTTGATGTTCTCACAAAGAATGAGTTTTTCTGTGTCTGATAAACGTACAATCCTCACACTGGGATCGGCGGTAAGAAGTTGGGGCAATTGATGAAGACCCTTGCCAGTGATCTGACATTTGCTCCGGCGACAGTTGCTCCAGTGACAATATCTCCGAAGACACAGAGTTAGGGTTAGGGTTGCCATTGGGTTTCCCGATCAGAATAGGGATGGGTTAAGGTCAAAGTCAGGGTAAGTGTAAGAAATAATCGTTGGAGCAATTGTCGCCGGAGCCAATGTCGGTCATTCCCCTTACCGCTTTCTGTCGCCCTCAAACTCCAGCTTGGCGGCCAGCCCAAAGTCGCCGATCTTGACCCCCATGGTGTCGGTCAGGAACATGTTGCCCAGCTTGAGGTCGCGGTGGATGACGCAGTGACTGTGGAGGTAACGCACGCCCTCTATGATCTGAAGCATGAAGTAACGCACCTCAGGTTCCGTCAGCGTCTTCCTCAGTTTCAGCATGTGAAGGAGTGACTGAAGGGGGGGGGGGTGGGGGAAAAGAAGAAATATACAAGGGATGGACACAGTTTCAAGGTTATCAATTAACAAATGTTTCCAGTTTTAACTGGAAATATCATACACCTGCCCCATCACGTCCCTGACTTACTGCAATAATATGCCGTTACCATGGCAATGCACTTTTGGACACATTGGAAAAATGTGTCTCACATCTTAACCCCAAGACCAATGTGTGCGCAAAATCTTGTACGCAGTGGACAAAACTGAGGGAGTACGGGAGTAGTTGGATCAGCAAGATTTGCAACCGACCGACTGACAACCTTCCCAAGCTCCATACTTTATGCATCTCTTGTAAGATATAAAAATGGAGCCCAGAAAAAATTTGCACTTCAAACTGATCATAAAGAGTAAAGCTTTGAAAAGTGCAAATTACTTGATTTTGCCTTAACCATTCCCCCTCCCCCCCCCTCCCTTCCCTTAATTCAAGAGCGAGTCCAGTGCTCAATTCATGGTACTTATCCATAGTTTTCTTGACAAAGCTTGGTAAAATAACTTTCCAAAGTTTTGTGCTCTTGGATGTTAATTTGTCCATTCCAGCACTATCATGTACTTCTGATATCAAAATTTGACAACTGTTTTAAATCAAACCTCCACAAGGTTAAATGATGTTTTGAAGTAATTATTAAACCACTGTATAGCATAAATTTTGCTAATGAAAGTTCACAAAAAAAAATAACTACTTTCCAAATTTTGTTTTTTCCATCCTTTTTTTGTAGGTGTTTTACACCTTTTAACAAGTGCCAGTCATTCAAATATTGAATGACTCTAATATCAGTTCCCTTTCCTGCAACTCTACACACCATATTTTGTGAACAGATATTTTTGCAAATTCACTTGTGTCAAAAAAATTTGCAAGTAATTGATTTTGCCATGTAATCGATTAACTAAATCAACTGAGCAAATGGCTATTTTCATGGTCTGGGATGGTTTCACTAAATTCACAAAAATAAAATGACTGTTGAAGATTGGTTAAGAATTTGAAAGCACTATCATGGTTCAAACACAGAAGCTGTTGAAAAAGAAATGAAGGAAAACATCTTATGTGTAGTTCCTCACCTTGTGTCTGCATAGTTCCAAAATGATGTAGATATTCTCTGCATCCTCAAAGTGTTTATGGAAGCCTACAATATTTGGATGTCTGAGCTGGGAGTGGACTGCTATCTCCCTCTCCATCTAAAATAATTCAAACAAAACAAACAACAGATAATGTGTGTAAATATACATGACATAAATTTCAGAACATTTAAATAAATTATAATAAATTATCGTCAAGAAGAAGCTGAGCTGGCAGTGGACTGCTATTACACTCTCTGTCTCAGTAAATGATTTAAACAAAACAAACTTACAATACATAATAGCACAAATGTGTGAATATAAATGAAATAATTTTTGGAACATTTAAATAAATTATGATGAATTATTATACAAGCTCCTTTTCCAATTGAAGAAAATGTGATTCAAACAAAACAAGCAATAAATAATATCATATTGTATGAATATAAATGAAATAAATTTCATAACATATGAATAAATAAATCATTGATTTTATTTCCAATTGAATAAACATTGTATTTGGGTTAACCCTAATATCCGGGCCGGGGGGGGGGGGGGGGGGGGGTCGATTATGCCCCCCCCCGACTCGACAAATTTCATGATTATTCCGCTGCATGAAATTTTTTGACTGCGCCGTTCGCTTCATCAATAGTCATGGAAAATGATGGAATTAAACGGGTTCAATTGCGAGTTAACAGGTTATTCAACCTGCTATCTATTTTAACGGGTTCATGGGCTATCGCGGGTTGGTACTGGATTTTGGGTTACAGGACTACTTTTATCTACTACTTTTTATCTGGACATATCATGCCTGACCATCTATGAACTTAACAATTACCTGATAGCAAATCATTATCTTGCACCAATTATACACTTTAACCTCTTGCTATCCATACGATCTATTCCTCACAATACATACATGTAGAAGGTCGGTGTTTATATCCACAGCATACAGGATTGTGAGAAACCAAAAATGTTTCTCGAACCAAACTGGTTGAAAGATCAATGGATACATCAGCTGGAACGATTTATCTTAAATTTGCATGAACATACTAGCATTTTGTTTCTATTGAGCCCCGATAGAAATACGATCTCATAGAACTCTACACAACAGATTTGTCTTCACACATGACTACTGTATGGTTGTAATATTACATTCTAAATGTACTGTCATTGTACAAAATCTTTGTTTTGTCTCTGTGCAAAACCAAAGAGAGTAGTATGTAACTTCAGCTTCTCTCTATGTCAGGCACACTAACGAGAATTTCCCTTTATTACCGATAGCTCAGACCACAGCTGTGAGGCTGAACTAAGTGCAGCATTTTAGATACATAGCGAGACACTTGCGTCAAACTGCATTTTGCAGGTTGCTGCATGATGCATGTCGTCGAGGGATACGGAAGTAACAATAGGGGAAAAGATGACATCATACTCGGGTGGAGGGGGGGGGGGGGATTAGCAGGTAACCCCGGCCTTGCTGATGTCATAACTACATGTGCATGTGAATTAGTTCACTTTGGCCAGGAGAGAAGGGGCAACTGTTACACTGCAAAATGTTCATGAAAAATACTTTGATATCTACCACTTTAATTCTTAATTTCCAAGAATTATAATTCACTGAAAAAAAATCCATTTTTATTTTAACAGACAATATGAAAGAAAGTTAAACATGTGGGTAAAAACAAACAGAGAAGTGACCACACTATACAGAAGAACATATTTGAAAAAAATATTCGTAGGAAAGGAATTGAGATATCAATAATGTATTTCAATAACACTGCAGAATTCAGCAGAATTCAACATGTACATGTACATGAGTGTACATGTCGTATTTGAATTTCAGTGAAAAAAAAAATTAAGTTCATGATTTGCACACAAGGGAATTATTTTTTGTTTAATAAAATACTCAAGGAAACTGTAGAACAATCACTGAACAGCAAAACTTTAAAATGATACAGAACCAAATAACCAATGACACTTTATTCAAAACAGTCTGAAATTATTGCATACAAACATTTCAAGTTTTCATTATCAAATTGTAAAAAAAAAAATATGCTTGCAGCCACACTAATCCTTGACTAAGACAAAATTAAGTATCATTCCATTTGCAGGTAATATGGACAATTGTTTTAAAGGGGATTTTTCCTCACAAAACTATTTGGCTTTATTCACGTTTCTTTTTCATTTTCATTATTATTAGTTACAAATTGCATTGTTTTGTTTTGTTAATGTTATATTCAATATTTGCAAAGTAAAATTGTTTTGTTTTGTAATGATTGACTTTTCACAATGTTCTTTTGATGATGAATGAAATTGCCATTGAAAAAAAAATGAATTGTAGACCGTGCTGCTCATGTACCCTCTGACCATATGGGAACTGTTTATGACGGATACATTAATTTGCATACTAGTATTTATTCATTGTTGGTACTGAGAGTAGGAGTGATATCAATGTGTGATATAGGTCATATAATTACACAGTCACTCCACTCAAGAATTTAACAGCGCATTCTATTCCCAAATAGTCATGGTATGATACTAACAAAGTGCCAATAAATGCTCACATAATTAAATACAAAAGAAATCTAGATTTCCTACACTGCTGGAATTTCTCTCAAGACACTATATAACACTGTGGAAGACACCGTTAAAAATGTCGAACTTTTTGCTATCGTGACATATCTGACAGTGTGTGATGAGAATAAACACCCTAGAAATCAAAAGTTTGGACAGTTATTGCGCACTAGTAAATATGTCAATACAAATTGGCACATTAAATTTATATCGGGCGACATAGTGAAATTTGCAACACAGCACTCTATGGAAGAAAAGCTGAATGGTCTCTCAATGATTTTCACGTTTTTTAAGCACTTAATAGATTGTTATACACTGCAATTTTTTCAGGGCTTCATTTTATTAAGACTGTATATAAGACACTAGCAGTCATGGGAATCATGTAACTAAGAATTTTTAAACTGGAACATTGTTCATAAGTGTTGTAAACTTTTAAGCTCTTAATATCGGCAGTATTACACTCTTAACATGCCGAAGTCAGAATACTGCACCACAAATACACACAATGTCATAGAGCTGTAATATTCCCTGGCATTTAAGAGTTAAACCTCTCTGGATCTTTATGTGTACTCATTTGTGGCAGATCATGCTACTTTGCACATTAAGAGTTAAACATGCTAAAGTACAGCAGATTTGCAGCCAAAGGACATTAAAGCCCAACGTTTAGTTTGGGGAATTTTTGTTATTTGAAACTTATGCCCCGAAAGTCATAACCTGCAATAAATAGATCTGAATGTCTTTAGTTTTCTTTTAAATAATTAATGAAAAATCTCGGGGACGCCCCCAAAAACTTTACATTATAGCATGCAAGGTTAAAAAGCTTAAGTTACATGTGTTATACCTCATCTGAAAGGGAGATGACAGCTCTTCAGATGAGGTATAATCATATAACCTTTTTTGTCTTTGTGTTTTTTTAAAATAATTAATGAAAATGTGGGCGGGGGGGACCCCGACATTTTTGGACTATATTTTACATTATAACATCCAAGGGTTTAAAAGGTTAGTTTATATTTTAATTAATTAATGAAAACTCTCGGGGGGACGCGCAAAACTTTACATTATAAGCCATCAAAGGTTAAAAAACTTTAAGGTTAAATGTGATATACCTGAGTGCTGCAGAGCAGATCGGTTTCAGATGAGGGATAACTCATATAACCTTTTTTTTTTTGATGTTTTTTTTTAAATTAATTATGAACATTCGGGGGGGCGGGGGATCCCAGAATTTTTGACTATAATTTACATTATGCACCCAAAGGTTATAAAAGGTTATACAGCTCTTAGATGCTATAAATGTACAAATTTTGAGGGGGTACCCCGAGATTTTTCATTAATTAATAAACAAAAAAATTAAAGACATTCAGAATCTATTATTGCAGGGTTATGACTTTGGGACATAAAGCTTTCAAATAACAAAAAATCCCCAAAACTAAACTTCGGCTATAAAGGCAAAGTTCACTCTAACATTAAGTTGGTTCTAATAAAAGCAGAAAAATGAGAGAAATGAATAAATGAAAGTTTGGCAAAAATCCACCAAAAAATAACAGAGTTATGAAGTTTCAAAGCTTTAGATTTGTGACGTCACATGCGAGCAGCTCCCCAAATGTCATGTGATATAAATTTCATAAAAGTGCCGTTTTCTTAGAAATTTGAAAATGATTTTATCCGTGCATTATCGGAAACAGTATTTCATACAGGCTTCTATGAAATAAACCCATTCACTTATTATGAACCATTTTACATGACAATTTGGGGAGCTGCTTGCATGTGACGTCACAATATTAAAACTTTGCAACTACATAATTCTGTTATCCTTTGGTTGATTTTTGCCAAACTTTCATTAATATGTTTCTCTCATTTTTCTACTTTTATTAAAACCAACTTACGTCAGAGTGAACTTTGCCTTTAAGAGTTTATCAAGTATCATTCAACAGGCTCATCTTTATCTCTGCATCACTGGGTATCAAAAGTCTCACAATCAATTGAACTTGATCAAATTTCTTCACTAAATCCTGCTACCTATAGCCCTCTCTTCTTCCTTCTATAGATGGATAGATCATGTACAACTACAATTTGTAATCTGACCTGACAGTTAGCATAATCCAGTTCTAATTCTGGGGGGGCATTAGCAAAATTAATTTGACATTTAGGCTTTCCATTTTCTGCGTCAGTGGAGTAATGGAACCTCAAAGGTAGGGTGTCTCTTTTGCGAGCCTAAGAATTAGCACAAGTTGTGTATAATGTAAATGAGAATACCATCGAAGAACCTTTAGTAAAGTATAGGGGCAATTCCGTGTTTAGTTACGTTACACTTTATGACAAACTTTACTCAACATTTGGCTCTTACATGAATATGCTTTCATATTATTTCCCTGTTTTGGTACTGACAATTCTCTAAACTGGCACCTACTTCACAACATCAAGCAAAATCATGAGACATGTTTCAGTGGATAATAATAAGAACTTTAATTATGGTTAGTTACGTTAAGTAAAGAGGACATGGAAAAAAATGACAAGTCTTTATCCTCAAACTTTCCTCAACCTGTTTTCAACTGAAACAAACTGTGGTATTCATGCTATTTCTGGCATCTTGATAAGTCATTTGATATATAACTTATTGATAAAAATCTTTTCATTTGTAACTACAACATCAAAAACATGGTTAGTTATGTTACGGTTAGTTACGTTACATTTTGTCCAGCCACACAAATTTGCGTTTATTCATGTCTTTTTCAGATTTAGTATGCATATGTGGGGCTTTATTACTTTCAAAACAATGAGAAGAGGCTATTGGCATGGAAAAAACTGCAGAATAAATGATAATTTTTCAAAAAACTGAGATTTAGTCACACTAGTCCCACATGTGGTATTTCATGTATGGTTCTGATTCTCCTAGAGGGTGCTGTTGAAGATGTAAAATTTAGAGTAGAAATGATGTCCCCCATTGTTTCTTCATGATTCATACCCATTCAAACCATTAAAATGTAATACAATTCGCGATAGACCAATTTATATAATTTGTGATTTGTCCAATAATCCACGGAATTGCCCATAGGAGCTTGGAGCTAGAAACTCTGTTTAGTGGAATTGTGCCCACACTGCCCATTAGAATTTAATTAGAATTATTGTCTCGTAAAGACAAAACTTCCTAGTTAATTGAAGATCCACTAATTGGCCATTGTTTTTTTGCACATTTTTCAAATTCTAAGGAGTTACTGATCCTCCTATTTCAAAAACATGTCCTTTATCAATAGTGTATGAGTGGTGTTTTCCTGAGTTGTGGGGAGGGGTGCAAACGATATTCTCTGCCTTTAATGTACAGTATGCCATTAGGTACAGGATGGGATAAATGGAGCATACCAGTACAAGAGGTTGAGTGGCCCGTAAGACACAAAAGATTGAGTTTGATTTAACAAGACTTGGATGAGTTCATCTCAGTGTCTGTTTTAGTCATGTAGTAAGTATGGTATAGGCAGGGCTCCACACTAACTTTTTTTTTAGTGGCCCAGTCGGGCCACTAAAATCCTTAAAATTCAATTTTTGGTGGCCTGAAATTGAAATTTGATGGCCCCAAAAAACAACAAAGAAAAACATTAAAAATTTGTACATTTACTCTTGCATGATATTTAAGTAGAAAAACAGGCTCTCAGGCCTAAAAATTCATGCCAGACAGCGGGAATCTTTTTAGATTCTCGCAAAGGAATCCCTTGAGAATCCTAGATTCTCGCAAATATTTCATGATTGGGAATGATCTAGATTCTCCTAGCAAGTTTTGTGAGAATCTTTTTTTTTTCTTGCATGTGTACAGTGTAATAGATAAATGAATAAAAACAAATACAATGTATGTCAGTTTCATCATTAAAAGTTTTGCTTGCCTGAAAAAAATAATACTCTATGTGTGTGTGCGTGATGTATGTTTACATAATCATTCACTTGGTATCACTTGTGTTCAATATCAATGTTTGAATTTCAACAGTAGGACTATACTATGCATATGGAGGCAATAAAAATTTCACGAGGTATCCCAACATGTATCCCTCATATGTGAATGCACACAATTTTTTTTATAAACCTTACGAAACATGTTGGAAAATAAAAAGTGAAAACAAACAAAATAAAGTAACATTTCAGTGTTTATTTCATTCCCCAAATTTGCTTTATTACATGGTTCTTATCCAAAATCATTTGAGATGATTTTCTGACAAGAAATACTCCTTCTAAAACTTGAAAATTTGAATAACAAAGTACTTCATAAAAGGGAACACAAGAGAAACAGACTAGCTAAGCCAGACCGCCAGGCATGCCACTGAACAGGACACTGTGTCTCGCCATTCTCTGGGCCACCAGCCAAGGCTAGATTTCAGTGGCTAAGTAGCCTATTGAAGCTGTTTGCAGCTGCTCCAAATTCCCCACTTTTTGACCTAAGGCCCCACCCCCCCCCCCCAAAAAAAAAAAATCAGGTTAGAATTTCAGAAACATAAATTCTTTCACTCCTGTGACATATTTGTGGTTGAATTTATCACTTTCAAGTGCAGAAATTTACCACCAAAATCGTAACTTAGAGCTTGAAATCCGATTTTTACCACACCATTTAAAGCATGTGGGACTAAGCATTCACTTAGAAGCTAACTGACGTGAATTTGCCGATTATCTTTGCAACTTGTAGAACTTTGAAAAATGTCATTTTGAACATTCTGCTCACCTTCTCTGCTACTTGCAGTAATTCTTTATTGAATTATTTCCAATATTTTTAAAGTTCTTGCGAAAATTTTTGGTGATCTTCATTTTCTTTTCTTGATGCAAGCTTTCTCTCCCTGAGTGCACTGCCTCTAAATAGTGATAGTCCGACTTCGCTTCCCGCAGGTCCGCTAATTTTGCGTCTTTGGAAATTCACATTACTAGCAAGAAATTGCCGGATTTTTAGCTAGCCTTTGCTCTGCAAAAATGGCCATTTATTTCTTTTACTGATTTGGTATTTTTTTAAAAGGAAATTCGAGGGTATATTAACTGCTGGCAATAAAGAATATATTTAGCTGTAAATTTTGCGGAGGCAATTTTTTAGATTAATCATTTGAAAATCGCTCCCGATTATTTTCCCACGGTTCGAGCGCGAGCTAGGCGATTTTGTAGCTGCGAGCTGCTGCGTTCTCCGTGTTGTTATGAGCAGCGCGGTGCCGATCTTTCCTTGCCGATTTTAGGAAAATTGACACGCTAGGTAATCCATTAATTTTTATCACAAAAATCACATTGACACTTTGAAATTTTTAGTTGCCCGATCGGGCCACCAAAACCTCCATATTTTGGAATTGTGGTGGCCCGACATCCAATTTTGGTGGCCCCAGGCCACCGCTAGTGTCGAGCCCTGGTATAGGCCTACTGTTAGTGGGCTTGTAAAACATAAAGAGTTTGGCTTTTGTTTTGTTAAGAATAGCTGGTTGAATATTGAAATTATCTGTTAAGTTTTTTTATCTCATAATTGACGTGTTACCTCTTATTCAAATACTTGAACTTTGAGTGTGCATGTGTGTGTGTGTGTGTGTGTGTGTGTGTGTGTGTGTGTGTGTGTGTGTGTGTGTGTGTGT
>JZLH01S0289093.1:28610-40133 GCA_001188425.1 Eucidaris tribuloides
CAAAAGCATGGGAAAAATCAACACTCACAAAAATCCTGATGGATGTGAATGAAACATAATCGCCGCTCCCCGCCCCGCCTCTCACGCCCTCCCCTCCTCTGCACCCCCTCCCCCCCCGCCTCCCCCCCCGCCTCACCCCTCTCAGCACGCCTCCCAACCCCTACCAATGTCCCGACGTGTACCGCGCTCCAGCTCCAGGGGGTCACGAATTTCAGCGCAAGAAACCGACCCTAGGACATCCTCAACGGGTTAAGTTGGCTTTGAACTGGGCCGGACCTTCCTACACGAAACCGACTCTAATCCAACTCGACAGCTCTAAGTTGTACATGATCTTAAATCGATTATAATCTAGACTTGACGGAGCCAAGCACGGTCCCGTCTGATAATGTCATGCCGGTTAATCTGTTTTTAGAGCGTTAGATAATATCAACATGCCATATGTAAGGTTTCTCGTCTCCCAATGGACTATCATATGACCCCGATTACTATTTTACGATGATAAAATATCCAGAAGAAGTACAGATATTAGAAATTATATCTAATGACCATTTTTTCCTTGCCTGACTTATAACGCAGTGGAAACCCCGCCCGATTTGGTTAGTCTTTGCTTCATACATCATTTACTTTGATTTCATTTTTGAAATGTGTTTTATGCACTGATCATGAACTAATAGCATCTATTGCAATGTATAAAAAGTACACTGTTAATAAAATTCTTGATTTTATACTGGAGAAAAGTAATCATTCATGAATCTATGTGAAGTATTAGTAAGAATGTCCTGAAAACGAAGAATACGAGTGATTTGTGAATATATTAAGAATTGTAAAGTATGGGACATCGAACGAGTGCTGATATTGTGTTCATGACCTGCTATTGTTCTATTGTGGTGATCCGACGATTGCTCCCAGCGAAAGGTGCATATTAAAGAGGGCCGCCCTTCCAATAAAAGCCTGCTATGCCGCATGCCATTCTGCGTTCATTGTCAGTCAACCGTGGCCAGAGAACAATAGTTAGAGCGGCTTCAGCGAACGACGACGTTAAATATTTAAGAGCTCAAACTTCGAGCTAATGCATCCTAACTGAGTTTCGAGAATCACACCCCAACCATAAATTATGGCTGCCTAAGATCAATGATCCTGTTGCACAATGGTAATTGTAAGTTGGTCAGGTGTCGTGATGGGCGGGGGCCGGGCCCCAGGGGTAGATTCACGGAACCCCGACCTAGGACATCCCTATCGGTAGAGTTGGGCTGAAAATTGGGCCGACCTTCCTCCGAAACCGACTCTAAATCCAACTCCAGCTCTAAATTGTAATCGATCTATCGATATAATCTAGACGTTGAGCCAAGCAGCGGCGTCGATAATGTCATTGGCCTTAATCCTGTTTTTTGAGCTGTTAGAAAATATAAAAAATCCATATGTGTAAGGTTTCTCCAATGTACTAATCATTGACCCGATCTATTTAGAGCATTAACAAGTTCAGAAAAGTACCCAATATTTAGAAATTATCTTAATGCGCTTTTCCCTGGCCTGACTTATTAGCAGTGGAACCCCGATTTTGTAGTCCCTTTGCTTCAATACAGTCATTTCATTTGATTTCATTTTTCGAATGGTGTTTTATGCACTGATCCATGAACCAATAATAGCATCTAAACAAGTGTCTAAAAGTACAGCCTGTTAATAAAATTATTGATTCTATACTGAGGAAAAGTTATCATTCACTGCATCTCATGTGAATATTAGTACATAATGTCCTGAAACGGAAAGATACTGGTGATTTTGTGAATAATATTAAAATTGTAAAGTAATGCGACACAGAACGTGTGGCCTGATATCTGTTGTTCATACTGCATAACTGTTCTATTGTGTGATTCGACAGTTGCTCCAGCAACAGGTGCATATTAAAGACGCTTTCCATAAAAGCGCTGCTATGCCCCATGCGCATTCTGCGTTATTGTCAGTCAAATCCGTGGCCGAGAACAATAGGTTAGAGGGATTCACTGGACGGTACCTAAACTTTAGAGCTCGACTTTAGAGCTAATGAATCGCTAACTTGATTTCGAGACCGTCACACCCAAACCTAAATATGGCTGCTACAGTTAATGATCCCTGTTGCCATGGTAATTTGTAAGTTGGTCCAGTGTCGTGAATCGGGGCCCAGGAGGCCGGCCCATGCGACGACCTGAGTTCCGAAAGTTTAATGACTTGTCATGTTGTGGCCGGGTGACATACGCATGTACACTGAAATGTAACATATGACTCAACGGAGGCTTATCTGTTTGCATTTATTAGTACGTATTGAACACAGGCCTTAATATTTCGGCCTTCACAGATGAACGTCTAGTATTGAAGGGAAGTCGGGTGCAATTTAACGCTGCGTCCATATAGCTTGAACATTAGGACCGACATACTTCAGTACGGTGTGTTCAGTAGGTTGTGCATTTGTGACAACTGGCGGGCGAACGAACAAAGTAAGTCGTGAAAGTTTTCATATAAGCCGCTAATTTGACATATCAAGTCACTTTTGGGACCAAAGTAGGGCCGCTACGCAACAAGCCCCAAACCCTAACCCTAATTTCTCATGAAAAGAATTTAATTATCGGCAGTTACGACATCTGGATTTTGTGTACCCTACATGCAATGCATTATATGCTGGGACTTACGTGCGATACGTTTATGCAGCTAGGCGCTCAGAAAATTTGCGCTGTTGCCGGCCGGCGATTAGCCTGCAAGAAACGTCTGTCGCGCTACGCGACAGCGTCCAAACTAATACCATTGGGTTCTCGTGGGGTCCGACGAGGCACACTTTACTGTGTATGTTGGTCGCTAAAGCAGAGCTTATAGGGACCACATACGCCCCCTCTACCTGGAAAAAACGAACCAAAGTTTGCACTGTGTGAATTGAATGCAAGAGCAACTTTATAAAATTGCATTTGCAAAATTTAAGATGCTGGACCCCACATGTTTCAGAAAAATTAAAACAGACTTTCTGAAATGTCGAAGTCCATAAATTTTCATAACATATACATGTTTAACAGATTAAGACTAAGCCATATCGAAACAAGATTTCCGTAGAGTATTGTAAAGAGGCTGAATTTTCAGAGCAATTTTCTGGTGCAGAACCTGGCATAAGCTAAGGCCATTCCATTTACTTTGTAATGGTTGGGGGTACTGACTCATCGACCGCTTAAAGCTTTAATTACACCATATCTGCAAAAAATATTTGATACTTTACCTAAATTTTCTCCTCACTTAGGCAGAAAATTGGTGTAGATTCACTTTTCGGGCTCAGATTGGCTTCCCTCCTTTCGGCAGCCGCACGGAAATTTTTGGCGACGACGTCAAGTGACCTTTTTCACGAGGCGCGCCGAAAGCCGTTTTGAAAGCCGACCCGCGGGCTACTTCGCATTGGTTTTAAACACCGCCTCAGATGGTGAGTTTTTAGGACCTTCCCAGGATATGTTGCAAAATATCAGGCATTTTTCCAAGGCTCAGTATTGACAGTTTTTCCATGAAAAATCATGATCTTATGAGAGGATAAATGGAAGCTGTGTCCTTACGAATTCGATTTACAACTTGCGGCGATAGTTCCCGGCGCGTACGGCCGGCCGTTCTAACGAAGCGCCGGCGTACCTGTACACAACCACCGATCGGGAATTGGCGCGCAGGAGCAGGTCTACAGTGAATGGCCAACACGTGTATTATACATTGATGCGCAAGATTTTTCCTTAAATTCCATTGATTTCTTACGTATTTCGCTCCCGTGTTCTCGCTGGTTGTGGGCTTTGTTTGAAATATTGTGGGGTATTGCCTTAGTCCCTACGTGTGTTTTTATCAAATTTTTAAGCGCAAGACAGGCGCGGCGTGCGCCGGAGGTAGGCTCGGTTTTAAAAACGGTGGTCCGATGAGTAGTAGATTACCATCACAAAAAGTATGAGCTGTCCCCATCGTGTGGGTCCGAGGTAGGGCAACTGTGTGGGCGGCGCTTTCTTGTTAACAACATAATATAATTATAATATAAACGTTTCCCAACGCCGAACAGACACTTCAATATCTATATAGTTGCGTGCGCGAGGCATATATAGACCCCTACTTAAAGACTAGAAAAAAAAGGTAGAACTCACCCAAATCGAGATTTTCTTGGAGACTTCCTTCGTCGGCGCAATGCACGGCGAAACTCCGTTGCTGTCCGCGTGACAGACCGCTGCTCGCTTGGGAGCGACCCGCAGTTGAAAGTCCAGTCGCCTTTAACGATCGCTCGGCGTAGCGGGTGGTTTTGGACGCGCTGTTTGCTGCAAGACAGATGAATTTGGTGAAATGAAAAATTTATGTACTGTGCCAAAACCGTCAAATTTATCTACATTTCTATGCAAAAGTCTTTCAATAGTTTGATTTTTGAGTTTTAAATTTGAATTTCAACTTAGCCACACATTTCGCTGTCAGTGAAATCCTCGGTGGACAACCTTCGGAGCCGACTTTTGCTTGGTTGACGGGGCGCGCGTGCCCGTGCGTCGTAATTCAGCATTGGTATCAATGATGGCGCGGGTACAATTTCTGCCGTGCGGCTGTGGATAAGCCGCCGAGGGTGTCCCGCATCTGTAAAGGGAGATTGTCCGGCTACGTTGCGGTGCTAGGGGGCTATACAGCATACTTTGCACTGCTATCCCCATAGTTCCTACGGGTGCGGCGAAGTTGATTTGTGTGTAAACATATATGAGAGTTCCTCGGCAGTGATTCTTGGGTAATTTACATTAATCGGATCACGGATTACATTACCGCAAGAATCACTGGCGAGCGACTCTCCTAACATGTAGTTTACACACAATTTCACAAATCAACTTCGCCGTGCATTGCCAGTTACGAAGAAGTCTCAAGAAAATCTCGGCATTGGTGAAGTTTCTACTAATTTTTCTAAGTTTTAGTAATGCGCTGCAACTATATAGAACACTTGAAGTGTGCCTGTGGGTGGACAGTTTTAATAACTTTTATCGTTGATATAAGAAGCTGCCGGCACAACAGTTGCACCTCGACCAGTCCCAGTGATGATACCACCATGGGTAACAGTTGCATCCCCGCTGCCTGCGGCAGCGGACTCTTGTAGTGTGTATTTGAGCTTTGGATATATGTTAATGCACTATCTTCGGGTAGTTGAAGTCCTAGCAATAAAAATGCACTTCTTCCTTCCCCGATCAGCATAAGCGGCTTAAACAGTTTTTCTGTTACTTTGAGGCCTGCTGTTAGATCTAACGTACATCCAAAGTCAGAGAGCTTGCTTGTTTCGCATTATGTTTCAGTTTCAGCTTTCAAACTTCAAAGACCCCATAGTAGTCTAGCGCTCGACAGACTCACATACCGCAATGCTGGCTGTGAGTGTGTGTGAGTCTTGTGGGAAACTAATAAGCCATATTCTAGATCCGTACATAACGACTCCGACTTCAAGCCCCGTTTAATCACATAACTTTTCTACCTCCATTCTCATTAAAACAGGTAAATTTGTTAATGTACATCTACGTTACCTTTCTTAGATATATCAAACAATCGAATCCAATAACTTACTAAATTACTACCCCCACTCTCCAAACCGCGACATTTTATGCTGCATTTCGTCTCTTGCCCAGTCTCTAGCCAGACTCGAAGGCCGCTATACACACGCGCGTGCGCGCGCACGAACGAGAGCTAGAGACGTCCGATCCTACATCCTGTCGCGACCGGCGCGGCGGTGGGCGGTGACAGCGCCTGTTAGCCGCAGCTAGCCAACGCAGTATGCGCAATGGCCGCATGTTAAACACTTATATTTCCGGAAAATAAAACCATGGCGAATCGCTTGTAAGAAACGAGAGCGTCTCATCGTTAAAACAACTCCTCTTTTTGGAAGAAGACAGCCCTTCATTGTAACAACATTTGTTTATCGAAACGAGGTAAGAGTAGCATTTTTGGTGTGCAAAAGAAGCTCATTCCAGAGTAGTGACTGCTGTAAGTTACACACGAAACTGTGTATGATATTGTCGACTCCCAATTTTACTTCCAACGGTACACTAATGGCAATTGTATCGGACGAGGCCCGCACGTGACAACACGTGGCGGGCCCGTCGAGGTAAACCCATAAGTCGCATAGCAGAGAGATTTCATTAAAAATCGCAAAAATGAATGCAATTTCCACTGCTTGCAAACGTGAACGTTTCCTTGACATATTATAAGCTGATCCGCGAATATTGCACTTGTCCTCATCCACCCAAATCCTTGACGCTTGGACGCCAAATCCAAGTCCAAATTTTTTACCAGGCAAGGGGGGGGGGGGGGGGGAGGGGGGGTGTCATGAAAATTATTCTTCCAATTCCCTAAAAAATCAATACATGTATTTCTCATTTTCACAACCTCTTTTTAGCTGCAAGGGGGTGTTTGGGGGTGTTTAAACCCCCCTCGGTCTAAGGAGGCGTGTTTGAAACACCCTAAACACCTCCCTGAGCTACGTGTATGCGCACCTGTGTGTCTGCGAACTATGACGGACCCATTTTCTTACAATGAACTGTGGCCCAGGCCTTATTTTAAACGTATATAAACTGAGCATCGCCCATTTTCACGCATGCTGTGATGGACTGGAATGCTTCCATGACGGTATTAATTGTCAATTATACTCATTAAATATGAGAACAGGGTCTAATGTAATGTCATAGAAGTCTTATAGCTTTTGGGCCCATAAACTGTTTGATATTAATACACAATTCTTTGCATACTATTCTGACAAAGGGTTGCTCTTACAACCTGACAGCTGCTGGCGCTTAACCAGACATATGTAACAACTAATTTATCAATTTTGGCATTTTTGTATTGATAAATTATTCATAAGAAAGCAGGTGAGAAAATAAGTAGCACTAGGTTTCAGAACAGAGAACATCCACTAACATTTGAATACACTATGAAAATAGGTCTATTGCATACAGCATATTATATTTGGGCTGAAAGATGGGTAAATTCCAATTTAAAAAATAATTACTTTTGAAAAAAGTGCTGTAGGCTAAAGTATCAGAAAATATATCACTTAATGGAGGATAAGGGGCATAATTGATAGATTATCAGGCATCGCACTGCCGCCCCGCCCCCCCCCCACCCCTGACAAAAGGGGATAACTCGACATTTGGTATATCAGAGAGTAATTCGAGAAAAACTATTTCGTTAAGCCTAAAATACTATTCTAGAAAAACAGTGTTTTGTTTACAAGATTAACGTATCCAAAAATGTTGCATTTCAAAGGTCTTTCAAGTCATATGACAAATTTCCTGAAAAATCGCCAATTTTTCGTTCAAATTGTCAGTTATGCCTTTTTGTCGTGGGTTCCCCAAAAAATTGATATTAAGACAATGTTACACAATGCAATAACATCATCAAAACATTTTGTTATAGTTGGTTTCACGATGCAATTTATTCTTTTTCATAATATCAGACTCTTGAAAGGGAAATAAGTTAATGTGTTTGGCCAATGGAAACCAAATCATTTTTCCTTGTCAACGCTAATAAAACCAGTACTTAAAAGACATCTATAACATTGTGGAAGACCGCGTTTAAAACTTTGTCGAACTTTGCTATCTGACATTCTGACTGTGTTGAATGACAAATAACACCCTAGAACACAAAAAGTTTGGACAGTATGCTGTCACTAGTACAATATATGCAATACAAATTTGCGCACATTAATTTTATCTCGAGCCGATAGGAATTCTGGCAACCACAGAAAAATCATATGGAGAAAAGCTGGAAATGGTCCTCTCAATGATTTTTCAACTTTTTTAAAGCACTTAATGATTGTTTACACTACAATTTTTCAGGCTTCAATTTTAAAACCGTATCAAAGACACTAGTAGCATGGGGATATCATTAGGCTCAGATTTTTAAAGACTGGAAACATTGTTATACAATGGGCTTTAACCTTGACCAGTTTTACACTAACTTGTACCGCAAGTTTAGAAGGAAATTCTGTCTAAGTCATACAGTTACAATATTTTCGTATTCGCTGAAAATCCTGCTAAAACAAAATACTCTCCAACTTTTCTTCTAGAAGAAAAATTTTGCATATGCGCGCCATTCCGAGTCAGAACAGTTTTCATATTGCTGAAAATGAAAGTTAGAAGAAAAGTAGAAGAAAAATTTAAAACACCTCACACGTCTCTCTACAGCAAAGGTAAGGATGGTACCTGTAACAAATTTGGTGTTCCTTCATCCAGCCGCTTTGATTATTGATCACGTGAGAATTAGAGTATGCTTTAATATCTCATAAGGGTAAACTTGTATTTAAATATATACAGTAAATTTTTCCGAACTCAGGTGGAAGATTGTTTCGAGGTACTTTATTTAAAAGACTGAGAGCCCCCTTTTTAGTTAAACAAGAAAACTCCCCCCCCGCCCCAAATAATTTACAAATCGTAAACTGGTCGTTATGTCAAGGACGCTCTAAATAAATTATTCATATGAAGAGGGAAGAATAGATTGGTCCGTGCCTATGTAGGAATTCAAGTAAAGAAACCAAGTTTTGTTAGATGGCGGTGAAAGAATGTGTGGTAGCAGTTGAGTATTTTTGGACGAAAGAATAAAACTGAACAACGGGCCTGAGGTTCTGGGACGAGCACCATTTTCACTGCCGCAGAGAGCAGGGCTAGATCGGCCGGTGACGTTCTCAACTGGATCAACCGTTAGCGCGCTTTTTCTTTTAGGAAAGATTACAATATGAAATATTAAAAATAACACATAAAATACTAATATTCTTATTTTGTGAATTCTACATACCATTTCAAAGTTTGTGGAAATTTTTTGTCACGCCAAAATGCCCTTTTTTTGGACAAAAGATGGCCAATAATCTTATTTTTTTTTTTCCTAAAAAAATTGTGAAGATACAGGTTCTATGTTCGCAAAAAACTGAAAAATCATGGGATTTTTACCATTAAAGTTATACAGACATATATTATAATTTTAAAATGCATTTTCCCCCTTAAAAATTTTTTGCCGGCAGTCACCTTTGTCAGTTCGAATGTTGTGCCTGATTTTTGAACACTGTCATTAAACACACAAACAACTGACATACCGTAAAAAAAAGACAAGCAAAAAGAAACGAAAGCATAATTTTGCAATTTCTGCGAGCCAGCACAAATTTCAGTCTAAAAAAACAATTTGTTTGAAAAACATAAAGTTCATAGTTTTCAGAAAATATAAGCAAGAAAGAGAGACCTGTGGAGAAATTGTGGAGGTTACTGAAAATTTAAAAGAGGTTTCTAGCAGTCTTTTCATGATTTTTTTTAGTTTGTTAGTTACCAGGGGCCGTTTTCTCAGAAATTTGAAAATGATTTTACCTGTGCATTCAACATATTATCAGAAACATTATTTCATACATGCAACTATGAAAAAACGCATTCAATTATCATGAACTATTAAAAAATTGAAATTTATTGAATTTATAGCATGTGACATTATGGGGAGCTGCTCGCATGTGACGTCATAAATTTAAAAGTTTGAAACTTCATAACTCTATTATTCTTTGGTGGATTTTCGCCAAACTTTCATTAATATGTTTCTCTCATTGTTCTGCTTTCATTAAAACCAACTTGATGTCAGGGTGAACCTTGCCTTTAACAAGCTGATTATGAAACAAAGGGACACTTTTAATTGGTGATCCGCGTAAACGCGGATCACCTTTAGAGTTTGTACGAAATTTTTTTCTTACTTTGTTTATTCATGTTTCTTTCTGGTCACTTTTTGTTCAGACGATATTTCAAGAATGACAACAGCATTAGTCTTGTAATTTGGCATAATTATGTCCCATGTCAATACCTCAGCATGGTAGTCTTGTCAATGTCATAGACCATCTGTGACGTCATCTATGACGTCATTTGTGAAAAAGCTAGAGTTAACCTATGGGTCAATCCACGTCAAATCAACCAATTTTCTGACAATTTGTCACCCGACCCCCTTCAATTTTGTTAAAACTCACACCAAATATTCCCCCAAGTGTCTGACGGAAAATTCTGAAATATTTTGCCCCAAGGTCATACGGTTGCTAAGATATGGCCATGCCTAGCAACCAATGCACACTCAAACAATTGGGCTTTACCAAATTAAGCAATATTTGATGAGCTGCTGTAGCTAGAGTAGACAAGCTGGAGTATTCATTGTCTGGAAATGGAAAGAACTTCATGCCTTTTACACCAAAAATGTATTATCACTCAGATTTGACCTTCGGCTAGTGCACAGGAGGTCCCCAAAAATGGCCTTAAGTGTCAAGATCAAGTTTTTTGGAGCATGTTTGGAGGTTCATAGGTACAACATTTAAAATAGCTTTGGACCAAATATGATGTCCACTGAAAGACCTTCACTTTCTTAATACACCTACCAAAACTCAGCGTGATTGTGCAAGTCGTTTTCACACAGTGCACACCCAAATTTTGACTTTTTCCAAAATCAACCAAGTTCAAGGTCATTTTTCACCCCTTGTCCCACCTAGTAGCAATGCCAATTTTTGTGTATTGGTAGACATTTATCTATATTTTCATGGGTCACCAAAGAAATTTTGCTACCGAAATGTTTAATGCCTAATTAACACGAAAATGGCTGTGAAAACCATGAAATTGATAGTCTGTGTTCTAGACTGTTCTTTGTTTTTCTCCTTAGAGCAGCAGTCTGGAAGCTTAGACTAGATTTTAGTCTAGAAATTTAAAGTACATGGTAGCAAACTCACAGTTCATGATAACGCTGCCTTGAGAATAAAGTTTGGTCTGGTTGGGGTAAGGTAAATAAAAAAAGTAGTCTGTGAACAAGGCTATGAAACTGAAATCAAAGCATCACATTTTTTTTTCAGTATTGACTCAATTTCATAGTCTTAGTGCAAAGACTGTTCTTTTTATTTCCCTTCCCCCTTAATTGACCAAAGTTTATTCCTTGACCAGAGTGATGTGCATGTGAGTTTGCTACCATGTAGTCTAAATTTCTAGACTCAAATCTAGTCTAAGCTTCTACACTGGTGCTCTAAGTAGAAAAACAAAGAACAGTCTAGAACGCAGACTATCAATTTCATGGTTTTCACAGCTATTTTTGACAGTGTTAATTAGGCATTAAACATTTCGGTAGCAAAATTTCGTTGGTGGCCCTTGAAAATATAGATAAATATCTACTAATATACAAAAAATGGTGTTGCTACCAGGTGGGACAAGGGGTGAAAGATGACCTTGAACTTGGTTGATTTTGGAAGAAGTCAAAATTCGGGTGCGCACTGTGTGAAAACGACTCGCACAATCACGCTGATTTTTGGTAGGTGTATTAAGTAAGTGAAGGTCTTTCAGTGGACATGATATTGGGTCCAAAGCTATTTTAATATTGCAGCTATAAACCTCCAAACATGCTCCAAAAAACTTGATCTTGACACTTAAGGCCATTTTTGGTGACCTCCTGTGCACTAGCCAAAGGTCAAATCTGACTTATAATACATTTTTCATGTAAAAGGCATGAAGTTCTTTCCATTTCCAGACAATGAATATTCCAGCT
>JZLH01S0289170.1:0-13497 GCA_001188425.1 Eucidaris tribuloides
TTTGAAAAATAGAAAAGAGAGAGAGACACACAAAAAAAATCCTAAATCTCTTCAGTTGGCATTTCTGACGCGCACCCATCCATGTAACGCGGTCTTTCACACCTGAAGTGGGTTATTTTTGTACGTAAATCCCCTCTTGAAAGGCACCCTTTCAAGCGAGGATCAGCGGCAAATATTTGGACACGTTTTCAATATCTCCCCACTTCAGGGATGTCTGCCGGTGGTGCGGCATCGAAAATGTCAGCCAGCCGTGTCCCCGAGTTATCCTGTAGCGAGCCCTCCCTGCCGAAAACCCATCAATATTCTCCAGTAGCCTATGGAGAATCCATCTTGCAATTCTCGCAGACCCTCGCGTCTTTATTCTATTGCAACTCAGTAAACAGAGACGTGACATGACGTGACGCACCACTCCTTGGGTCTCTTCCCCAGGTGAACCCCAATCCTGGGGTCACAACCTGTTTGGGTAAATTTGTTACTGGGAGCCTTGGGGGAGGTGTTAACCAGATTTAGCATCTCCTCAATTGTTTCTGCATTAATCCTCTGCCCCTCTTTTTTTTCCCCATCCAAAATGCAATAAAGATGTCACTATCCAACCTGTCACTCTTTATTGAGCTATTCCTGGCTTGGGATAGTCTGGCTTCCAGACATTCAGATTTACCTACATGTATTCTATATTGATAAGGGAAACTACTATCTTTAATGAACTGCTTTGACTAAGACTAGTAAATGTGGCAGAGTTAGTATATTCTCGATGTTTAAAAAAGTCAGAGTGAGTGTACAAGAGGTTGAAAAAGTTGCATTGTCTGGAATCGAGACTAGCGTGGGAAGGAGTTCATCATTCCTAGCATGAGCTCTAAGATTTTTTTGTGTCCCCTAATCCCAAACTCTTGCCCTAATCCCAAACCCTTGCCCCAATTCTAATCCCAAATCGGATTGAAGCAAACTGCAAGCATAGTCTTATGTTTCCAGACTTGCGCCACATCTGAGTTTCTATGCCTTGGAATTAGGGTATAAATATAACAGTCTGAATTGTAGACAACACTGTCCCAAGAAAAACTAGTTTCGGTCTACCATCAATCAATCTCCATCTCTTGTTTTCCTCTTAGCCACATATAAAGCTCATTTTTTGATTGGGTCACATGTCCTCATATCCTCCCCAATTGTAAGTGACAGCTCTTATGGTTGGTCCACTTTCATCTGACCTTGAATCTTTTTGGCCACAAAAAATTACTGACAATTTTATAGAGTGAAGAGAAACAGTCTTGGTATGGCCTGGAGGCAGACAGTGTAAACAATGTTTATTGGGTTAGGTCATGTGAGGACACAACTTGTGACCTATAAACAAATTGACACTAAATACTTTGTAGTCTGGCAGGAAAAAAAAAATCAGCAAGGAAATGTAAGAATGCAGATGTACTGATGATGGTAATATGTATTTTATAGACAAACTTTGGTCAACATCAGTAAAATGTCAGATGTTGGAGATCTAGGTAGACTACATAAATACTGGTAGGTTATGGGTATCACCTGTATAGTGTTTGCATACATATAAAATATATAGGCCTACAGACACTGGATATCACTGATAAGACAGTACATTTCGCAAAAATTAAAATAAGGGTATGTTAATTTAAAAAAAAAACAAAAAAAAACACCATCTAATTACCTGTCAGACTGTGTAGTGAGATGGCCATTGATCATTTTTTTTAAAGTAGTGGTTGTAAATAAAAAAAACTGTGATCTAATGTATCAAATCAATGTTGAAACTGATAAGTTTATGCCTCCCCCCCCCCCTCACACACACACAAACAAACAAACAAAACAGATTTATGTCTTTGATGTTGAAGAAACAAGCTATGTGACAACTTTTAACCCGTTGCCTCCGAGATTCTGAAAATCCCATAGAGTTAACACAGGGCAGATCCGGTTCCCGTAGCCAATGGGTTAATCAACTGGTTGTTTTAATCAACTGGTTGTAAATTTTCCTGTTTCACATTAATGAGCAATATTAAAGTTCAGTGACATGATTGGGAGAAATAAAAAAACTGCCTTTCGAACCAAACTGGTTGAAAGATAAACCAAATGTACACCAGCTGGAGTGGATGTCCTAGCTAGAAGGATTTGTCTTGAGTTTGTTTACTTGCTTACTTGTTTACTTGCATAGTTTACTTGATTCTAGAATAGGTTTTACCCCAAGTTGAGGACTACCCTCAATCATGTCATTTATCTTGAAGTCATTTGTTTCAGTATCAGCAGAACAAAAATAGAATTTCAAGCTTTTTACATTGGGAGGAAGGAAATTTCTGTCAATAAATGAAGTATAAAAAAAAGAACATTCAATTCTTTACAATATTGGATTGATCAATTTGATCTGGCTTTTGTGTTTTTTTTTCCAGATGAAAGTGACTTTCCACAGACCTATTAAGATGAACATTTTCTCTAGGCAACACATACTGATTGCATTTCATTTTAAGATTGGAGTGAATGTTCTGCAAATCAATTTCACAGTGTCACCAAGTACTATTAATGATATCAGAAACCCTGACTGTTTCCAGAAAAAACAGGATTTCCAAGTATAGTTTCGGTCAATCAGACATATTTGTTGTCAATCGTTCACAAATTATTCTCTTGTCACCCCAAACATCAGAAAACAACATCAAACCTACTGAAAATTGTTTTAAGTGACAAATTAGGATGTGTAAACTAAAGGAGAATATCTACCAGTATGTAAACTACCATGGGAAATGTTGGGTCACCTCCCCCGCCTCCCCCCCCCCCTTGACATTTTACATTTTGAGTAATTTCTCCAAAATGGGAGAGTTTCAGAGCCAGCAATTTTTAGGGCATTGATAGAGTATCTAAAAAACATAATTGCAAAGAATTTCATTTTTTACCATTTACTGAAACTATACCTTGGCTTTGATGTGACTGTTACTCCATAATAATTTTGCCTTGTGTCATTGACTGTTTGACAAAGAGATAAACTCTTGCTACATGTACACATTTTCCATACACTGATAACTGATACATGTACACTGATGAGTTTTTGTAGGAAGTTAAAATCACTTGCTCTTTCAAAAGACATTTTCAACACAAGTGCGTCGACACCCAAACTGTTCAAACAAAAACTGGGAAGTAACTTTCATTGAAAAATGCTACTTAATTTGTTATTTTCTCTGAAGAAATAATTTCTCCATTTCTGTACCCTATATAAATTATGTTTACTCTAACACCTTCTAACATGTTTTGTGATAATCTTTAGAATTTAAAGATATTTACTCATGTTTGTCTTAAATTTTTTTTCTGAGTTTTCTAATTCTACTTTAAGAAACTTGCTATGAGCCCAGAGTTCCCCTTTAACTAACATGTACAGCGCTCATGAACCTAATAACACCAAGCAGAATTCACTGGCCTACGTGCATTTCCTTGTTCTGTGATTAGAATTGCTGGTATGTTCATTTAGCTCTACGGGGAACAAAGCAATTCATTTATCAATGATTACCGCAGTCACGGGTTCCTTATCTTATTATTTCAACTTTGCGTGTGTATTTATATTCGAGGAAGTCCTTGCATCGTGTAAACTTCATTACAATTTTTATAGCATCTGCGCCCAAAGTAGCCTACTTTGCGTGTCAAGTATCAACGTTTCGTGCAGAAAAACCACTTGGCGTGACCTAGTTTTTTGTTCGTTATAGATACCACAACCACCTTTTGTCTATAAACCATTATCGGCTATTAAATCTATAGATAATATTTGCGTTGGCGTGATGAATTTGTTAACAAGTCTCGCATTGCGGTCGTCACGAATACGCCTCGCGGATAATGCCTTGCATCAAGTTCAATGGCCATATGATTCACTCCAGATGGTCATACACATCTTTGTGAGTTGATTGCCTTCGTTGTACACGCTGGTAGTGAAATGGGATATTCCATTTCTATTGTGTGAACAGTTAACGTATGGGAGACTCCACTATTAAATATGGGGTGGATAAACCTCATGCAGAAATTAAAAGTCACTTTCCTGCTATCGTTTCAGTCTGATGTTCTTTCATTGTTGTTATGATCCATTTTGGCTTTAAGGCCCATTTGGTTAAAGTACATATAACTTTTGCCAATTTAAATTTCTCTGATTTTAACCCTTCCATGTCATAGTGAAATGAGAGTGAAACTAGTGAAACTGAAATACAAATTTCAGATATTTATTGATTGGTATGCAACAGTCACAGGAGACAAAAATGGCATGCTTCATTAACAAAACAACAAACTTGCGTGACAAATGTTTGAGAATAAAAGGAAACATGACACATGGGAAAATATAACTTCACCAAGGGAAATCTCTCTCACCCTACCCTTTCGTGTACAAATACAATAGAAGTAAAAGTGGTAGAAATTGAAACGGTCCAAATCCTAGAAATTCATTTATTGGTATCCTATCATAAACATACTGGATGTATGCTTGTCACGCAACAGTCAAAGCAGGCACAAATGATACACACTCCATCAACAAAACAACACACTTGTGACAGATGAACCACAAAAAAAATTGTGAAAATATGCACACTTCATTGACAAAATGACGAATTTGCGTGACAGTTTTAAAAAAAAATGAAACATGCAAATATAACTTGACCAACTGAAATCTTTCTCACTCAACCCTTTCGTGTTAAAGTGCAATGAAGGTAAAAGTGGTGAAGCTGAAACTGCCCATTTCCGGAAAATTTATGCATTTAGTATCCTGTATCATAAGTACACTGGGTGTACTCCTGTCACGCAACTGTTAATAGAAACAAAAATGATACACGCTACATCAAGGAAAAACAACAAACGTGCGTGACATATGCACACGCACATCCATGCCCCACTCTTTATCAATACACAATGCTTGTTAAAGGTTAGTGACATGATTGGGAACACTTGAAAATGCCTCAAGAACCAAATGAGTTGAAATATATACCAACTATACACCAGCTGGAGTGGATGTCCCAGCTGGAAGGATTTGTCTGTAATTTGTTTACTTAAGGAGAATCAAGCATGAACATATTAGTATTTAATTTTATTGGCACATGATAAAAAAGGACCTGTAGAGAGCCACACAGCAGGTTTGCCTGCCATCAGCGATATTGACATTAGTTATTTTAGAATGCGTCAACGTTTGACTACTAAATTTTCACAGTAGAATCCCTGCATAGTTTACTTGTTTCTAGAATAATTTCTACCCCAAGTTGAGGACTAGTAGTGTCTCTGATAAGGTCTAAAAAAGAAGCCCTGAAAAAATTTGCCGTTCAAAACGATCATTATGTGCTTTTAAAAAGTGAGAATCATTGAGCGACCATTCCAGTTTTCCTCGCATAGACTACTGTGTTGCAGAATTTCCGTCAGCTGACAATAATTCATGTACTGATTTTTATCTGTAGATATTTCATGAGTGGCAGCATATCTGTCATCTAAACTTTTGTTGAAATAAAAAAATACACAACACTTTTCCCAAACTTGCATGTATAAATTATTGTAGCTGTTCAAAGTTGATACTGCACTTCAAAAGTCGCTCAATGTGGACAACTTAAAGGCAAGGTTCACCCTGACGTCAAGTTGGTTTTGATAAAAGCAGAACAATGAGAGAAACATTAATGAAGGTTTGACGAAAATCCATCAAAGAATAACAGAGTTATAGAATTTTTAAGTTTTACATGTAGATTTGTGATGTCACATGCGAGTAGCTTCCCTTATGTCATGTAATATAAATTCCATAAATTGCCATTTTTTTAATGGTTCGTAATAATTGAATGGGGTTTTTTCACAGAAGCCTATTTGAAATAATGTTTATGATAATACATTGAATGCTCAGATAAAATAGTTTTCAAATTTCTGAGAAAACGGCATTTTTATAGAATTTATATTACATGACATATACGGAGCTGCTCGCATGTGATGTCACATAATTAAAATCTTGAACCTTCATAACTCTGTTATTCTTTGGTGGATTTTCGCCAAACTTTCACTGATATGTTTCTCTCATTATTCTGCTTTTATTAAAACCAACTTGACGTCCGGGTGAACCTTGCCTTTAAGAGATAATAAGACTTTCATTTTAATTAAAAAGAAGGAAGAAATACAATGAAAACCACCTGTATCACTTGGAGATGAGCAATTTCAAAAAAATATTTTGTCTTTTCTAGCAATGTCCAACCATCAAGGAAATGTATATTCCAGCTTGTAAGCATAGATCTTTTATTATTACACTGCTCATCCACCCTTTGTGAAAGTTGGTTTGTAGGATTGTGAGAATACCTTTCTAGCCAGATTATAGATATCTGACAAATCAATCATTAATCTGTCATAAAGAATGATATCGGTGAAATCTGATGTCAAAAACAATTTCGGAAATTGTTTAGAATGACATACTGTATTGTGAGTCATATGAGCCGATATCACTATGTACATGTGCATAACCAACATTTTGTATAGCAGTAACTGTTGGTCTCTCGTCCTTTGTGCATCATGCATAAACTTTTTCACATTTTCATTCTCTTCTTAAAAATGCATGATTGGATTTAGACCAAACTTGGCAGGAATGATCCTTACAGGGTGGGGATTCAAGGGTTTTTAAATGGTACACCTGGACTTGTCCCCCCCCCCCCCAGCGGCCCAGGGACAAAACCCTAAAGGGCCAGAAGTAGGTAATTTTCAAACATCTTCTCTAGATCTAGAAATAGTTTAGTTAAGTCACTGTGCCATGGTAATGGCATATTACAGCAATAAGTCAGGGATGTGATGGGATGGGGGTATTAGTCACCTTCAGTGATATTTCTAGTTTCCTTACTTACGTTAAATATCCCTTTTCAACATAAAATTCACAAGTCTTTCAGATAAGAAAAAAAAACTATGAACTTCCGTCATGCATGCATTCCTGCTTGATACGTAACAGTACTAAACATTGTGGGACTGTTTTATATTCCATTTCCCATTGTTATTATATTGATATATATTGTTTTATCATTTATTTAATGTTCTGTATATATTCAGGATATTACTTGTATCCAAGGTAATAGGGAGCATAGTAGGACTTTGTTTGATGCTGCATGTTAGTAAAGTCCAGTTTTGATGAAAAAAAATCTTTTTATTTTCCTTTTGAAATGACACCCAGGAAAATATTAACGGGTTAAAAAATGAATATTAGACACCACGACATCAGGAGCAATATTTCAGGTCAAATCGAGGAGTTCGTACAAGATTCCATTAACGGAATGATTTTATCTTATTTATTTTTGAGCTATTTATAAATAAACAGAAATTTTCCATCAAATTGTCCATTTATATGCACAAAAAGTCAATAATTTGTCAGTGATTGGCATGTTTATCGAATAAAGACTCATAGAATTTCATCTTCGATGGGCCCCGAAGTTTAATCCTGTTTGGGTTATTTTTGGCGTCAGTTTGTTTGATTTTTATGGGACAATAACAAAAATTTGAACTTTGCATAACCAAATACAGTGGTTGTTTGTGCAGAAATGTTTCAATAGATATGGCCTGGAGCCCACCGTGTTTGTCTTTTGTGCGAACTAAATGAGCCTTGAAAATAAAAAAGAGGGATATCTATTACCCTCCGAAAAATGGCACGCAATGCGGGGTCGTGCACTGTAGTGCAGGGACACTGAATTTGAACTTGGGCAATACCATCTGGCCCCCAGAAATTGGTTACCTATTTTGGAATAGTTATTAATCAGTGGGTAAACATCATGGGTGCTGCGTGTGAACGTTGTGTCACATCTATCAATTCGCAAAGTGCTAGCGTGCTGGTGGGTAACGCAGGTAACGAGTTGTTTATTGAGTTTGTGTAAACATGTAGAGATAGATTTGGTGATAAATGGTGGTGTACATGTTGCATGCACAAAAATATTTCACAGACATTTCACATGATGGGTATCACCTCCAGCCACCGTTCTCCCAATCCTCTAACTCCCCCCCCCCCCCCCCCGAAAAAAAAGTTCACCGGGTGACAGTGGAGAAATAGGTTAAAAGGTTATAAAATAGGTGCTCAACTAGGACTAGCCCTGATTACATATCTATCAAGGAAAAACAGGTTTTGTCACCTCAAAAGGTAGATTTATCATGGCATTTATTGGCCGGATGCTGTTTCTAGAGCGATACTTGTGGCCAGATGCATGAAATTGCAAATAAAAAGTTAATAGGCAACCATACACTTGAACCATGGCCTAGTTACAGGCTGTAATTGGTGCCAGCATCAATAAATAAAAATGGAAGTTGTATCTCCTCGCTAGGTGGGTTGTCCCCTCCCTTGAAATGCAATGGTATGATCCATCTGTACATTGAAGCATACACGTGCTGGGTTATTCCATTCTTCGGAACGGGAAACATGCAGGTACCATGAGGTGTGTGCTCGGTTGTGTCTAAGTAGGTCAACTAATGTCTCCCATTATCGTTTCCTGGTAGTTTCAGCTTGCAGAAGTAATGAATCAATTTAACAGCGTCATTAAGGTTTAATCAAAAGTCCGGGGACACCTGGGTAATAAAGTCGTGTCGTCGTAAATCGACACCCCGCTCATTTCCGGCAATAATCAATGCCTGTGACCACACATCAATTAAATAGAGTATATCATACGGGGGGCCCCCCAGGTGAAAAATGGATTGGTCCAACCTAATCTACGTTTCCTCCCTTGCATCATATTTTCTGCACTGATTACGACGAAGCTTTTAGCGTGAAAGGAAACGGTCACGGTGTCGTGGGAAGCTTGACTGTCGGTAATGGGTCACTAATTTTATTCCCGTCAGAAAATCAGCCGAGAAAATATAATAACCCTATCCGATCCATCTGATCTTTGTTCAGTCGAGTATGATTGATGTCGTTTTCCGTCGTATTGTAATCAGAATAAAAAATGCGATTGCCCAGAAGATCCGATGTCATTCCCCAAACTGTGAGCTCGACCGCTCGGCAAATAAACATCGCGGACTATCCCTATGTCAACTCGCGCTACCATCTGAATAACAACACGTAAATCTCATTTCATTTGGAATTGGCACGCAGAGCAATACCTAGGGCTGTTGCTGCACAAATAAATGTATTTTGTTTTTGTAACAAGGGACTCTCCATCCTGACTAGCTCCTAAGCACACCAAAAAATAAATAAAAATACAACTGGAAAAGGGGCAAAATAGAGGGGTATGTAAAGGTCACGGTCGTGACAGCAAATCGTCGTGATCAGTAGCACGATTTTTCTCTTTCACTCTTGTTACCTCGTCATCGATTGCTTCATTTCTTCCGCACTTGTTTTCATTGTTGGGTTTTTGTTATTTGATGCCCGTAACTGTATCTCCTGGATTGCCTTTCAATCAATATACCACCCGCACAATTTGTGCTCTGCTGCGATAACAGCGTGAAGTTCACCCCATCGTTTTTTTCCCCCATCTTCTCTTTCCGCGTAAGATGTGAGATATCCTTACCATCGTGTAACAAGAGGCAAAGAAGAAGGCTTACTCTCTGTGCTAAAGTGTAAAACTTCTTATCATTAGCCTTCAATTTCTCATATAGGAGTGAAATTGTAGAATTCTTTGCCAGAGAACAAAGGAGAGTACAAGGAAATCTTTCTGTGAAATGCTCACAAAGTACAAATCTGCATATAACTGTAGTTTAGATTATTTTCCACTGTAAAATCAGTCAATCAGGCTTGAAAGTAGCCCCGAAATATAACATTTTAATTTCTACCCTTATGACTGATGCCATATATTTTGTGTACTTATATTTTCATGATTTCATTGAATTCATAGCATTTTTAGTTTTACATTTGTCATGATTATGTTAGATGTGTTGTTGAAGGTGTTGTTCATGGTGGTAGTTTAGTAACTGGGATTGAGATAAGGGGATCAGTGAAAATCATTGTTGTCCCTCCCCCTCCTCTCTCTCCCTCATCCCCTACCCCCCCCCACCCCCCATATCATTGACATGAAAGCAATGATTAGGTGAAAATGAAGGTGATGTAGTGACAGTACGTATAGCCAGGGCTCGACACTAGCACTATCCCGCTTGCCCGGGGCAAGTAAAATTTCATGTCGGGCAAGTAAAAACTAAAAATGTTATGATTTACTTGCCCGACTGGGCAAGTAAAATTTTGAACCTCAAATTAAAAAAGTATGTCGAAAATCTTACCAATATGTTGAATTGTTTTTTCTGCTAGCTTTACTAGTTTCATAATTATTTTTTTCATTATACTTCATTTTATGACTCCTAAAATTCAGAAATCACACCTTTTTGCAAGCCCCAGAATTAAAATACAAACTTCCAATGCTATTAAAACTTAAAAGGTCTTAGTGGTTGAAATTACTGAGAAGTAATTGTTAATATTTTTAATAGTGTTTATTTTCGGGCAAGTAAATTTTCATTCGGGCAAGTAAAAATCTGAAAATGATAATGTCACTTGCCCAAAGGGCAAGCAGACAAAAAAGTTAGTGTCGAGCCCTGGTATAGCATAAGATATATGCAGTGTATCATGAAAAGTTTATGCCCCTTGAACAAATATTGATAAACAAAGTATGACCAGTATAAATGAAAGCTAATATTTTGATAATCTGTAATTATTAAATTTTGAATACCTAGTAACAGCAATAGTGGTGTGATGCAATCTAGTAGTTGTTATCATGTCTATATTCAATAATCACAATGTTTTTTCTTCACATTTTTTGTTTCCTTGAATGGCCGTTATACACAGATTTGACTGTACTTGAGCATTGTGTTTCATCAAAACTTTAAATTTGTAGGTGATTGGCTGTTTACTTGATACGAAAATATGATGGTAATGTCTTGAATTTTTGAAGGGAAAATATAAGAGAAACGATCAAGCGAAGGCACGTTGAGCCAGTTCAAATGAACATACTCAGCCCCATTTACTTCGCTTTAGCCAGGGCAGAAAATGAAATTTTATTTTGGGGGGCTACGTTTATGCCTGATTTAGTAATTTTAGTATGTTTGCCCTATGAGGAAAATTGAGGGCTGTTTTGTGATTTTAGGGGGCTTGTTTGTTAATATGGGGGGCTAAATCGCCCTCAGCTCATGTATGCTGGTTTAGGCTATCCTTTGCTTTGTCATTTCCTAAGGACAAGACAAAGAAATATCAAGACAGTAATTCATCTTTACAGAGTAAAACCACTGAAAGTTCTGTTCTTGCTTATAATGTAAACCATCTCTGTGCCATAACTTGATTGATCGTTTTTAAGGGTGTGTGTGTGTCGGGGGGGGGGTTAAAATGGCCCTGTCTAAAATTATTTTACCCAGTTTTAAGGCAAATTGAAGGACATTGTCAATTTGATTTTAATCAACCGTGTAAACATTATAAATAAAAGAGTGAAAATTGATTAAAGTCGATATGGAAGAGATGGAATTTTTTAACGTTTTTGCAGAATTCCATGAGACAATAATATGAATCAGATGGGTGTATGCAAATTAGTGAGTCTGTGGTTTCATTGACTCTCTACCCACTATTTATTCTGTACCTAATGAATCAAGATATTTTGATTTTACTGAGAAATGTGATTACTGTAAATTTATTTGGGAGGAGTTGGGTCATGTTTGCATTCTCAAAGCTGAAAATGGGATTTTATAAATGTGTATTCTTGTACAAAATGAGTAGGACAGTTATGAGACCTTGACATCTGTGATTTACTAAATAGCATACAACTCCATGTGATTTTTGTTATCATTTCTGGAAATTTTACAAATCTTCCAAATTCTGTTACTTTCTCATTTGTTTTTCCCGTTTTAACTCTTAACATGCCGAAGTGGCAGATCTGCACCACATAATACACATAAAGTCCATAGAGGTTTAAATCCTGTGACACGTTAAGAGTTAATTATTTTTTACTGTTTTTTTCTTCTATTAATTGAACTTTTTTAATATATGTGACCAATTTGAAACCTTGGTTTGTTTGTTTTTATAGTAGGATAATTATAGACCAAAATGACTTACTCAATACTCATACTATTACAGTATACCTCTTTTCAGCCAAAAAAGTCATTTTGATGTTATTATTGTTGTTTACTAGCATCATTCGAAAAATCGGAAAATCAGAAGTTGCATGGAGACAGTAGAATGAGTGAGGGTGGGACGGGGGTTGCAAAGATCCGGAAACTGTAACTGATTTTTCAGGTGACGAGTATTATGAGACTAGCCCATATGGGCTTCCTTATCGGTTTTCACACATCAGGGTCAGGTTTTGGGAAAACAATATGGACAGACGATATCAATTTCTTGGTATCAATCAATTTGGAATCCTGATACTATCAAAATTTGGTAAAGATATCTAAAAAAAAAATAGATAAAAAAAATGGAAGAACCAGATGGACAGGCACTTACATCTAGGTCAGATGGAAATCTGGTCAAGGATTTTGGTCCAAATTGACCCAGATTTGTTTTGGTGTTTATTTAGATATGCAATGACCATGTCTGTGATAATATTTGATAAATTTAGTGTGGGATGTATATACGTGCCTGAATTATAGGGGTAACAAACTTTTGAAGTTTGGTAAGAACATCTACAACTTTGTTTCTAGTTATATTTTTCGTTAAAAGCTATCAAAGTAGAATTTCGTGTCAAAGTTGCTTGATAATCACGTAATAGGTTAAGAATTTTGGGGTTATTCAAATGTGGGTCAGTATATTAGTCCTAATTGCATTAGCATGAAATCTATTGTATGATATCGTACATGAACCAAACAGGAATTTGACATTGTTGAGGAAATAATGTTTATGTTGAATCTGTAGTGGAGATGATTTTTGAAAGTGATGCAACAAACAGGTACTGAGAATATTTAGAAATACTAATTGTTTTTAATGTACAAATGCCCAAACAGCACTTATTTATACCTTGGGTTCACTGGCAATGTAGTCAAATTTATGATAGAGATCTGCTAGAATATCCTGGACTTTTAACCTCGGAACTTATAAGTAGTGAATAAAATGTTGATTGTCAAGTTAGAATACTTGACTCTCAAAACATTCTTCAGCCCAACAGAATCTAGTACAGTCAACCTTGTCTAAGTCGCACTTGCATAAGTGGAAAGAATATCTTTAAGTCAAAGTTCTAAACAAGTCCCATTTCTTTATATCCTTTGTTTTTTAATCGTCTACTTCAAAATTTGTCTCACTCGAAGATATTCAGCAATCCCAGCAGATTCGATGTATGCAAGTTTTGACTCTATTTGTCAAGTTTTAGCTGCCAACACTGCCACCCACTAATCCTATAGAGGCCAGGTAGGAAAATGCAAAATGGAAGCAGCGATTTTGTGGAAGTTGCTTGACTTGCTTCCTTCTGGGAGGAGTTTATGGAGCTGACACAAGTATACGGTCAAATAATTGAACATGAATGCGTGAACATTTCGTCAAATCCATAATCGCTATTTTCGTCCAATATTTCAAACTGGCTTTTGAGGTACGCACTTAAATATGCATCCGAAACAGAAACCTAAAGCCAGAACGTTAATTAAATTTCG
>JZLH01S0289286.1:0-23744 GCA_001188425.1 Eucidaris tribuloides
TAAAAAAAATATAAAAGTATATACTTTCAATTAGTAAGATTATTATAATTTTAGCGTATAGACTTTTTTTTGGCGGGGGGGGGGTCACATTTCTATTTGTCACAATATCTAATTAATGCCAGAATAACCACATTTTATATTTAGACCTATATGCTGGAAGAGTAGCAAATTCTTATGTGGCGAGGGCGAGTGAGGGATCACCCCCAAAGCAGAACGTGACGGGTTTTTTTTACTTATACCCCTACTAAAAAGTTGAAAAAAAATGCAAAATTCTTAAAACATAACGCGAGAATATGCTTAAATAGTAGCGAAAGGCACTACAAAACCAATAAACATACACAATATTTAATTTTGCGGCACACCTCGCACGAGAAATCGCTATCGTATATTGCAAGATTTATATTGCAAGCGCGCCGAAAATTTTGACATTATGTTTATTACCACGCCTATGAAAATTGTTTTGCTCCGCTTCCCTAAAAAACTGATAAATTGAAAAATTATATGTTTAAAAAGCAGCCCAAGCACTGCAAAACCATTAATTGTATTATTCTATATTACCACGCCAATGAAAGTATTCGGGCAGACATAATGTATTGCTCCCCCCTTCCTCCCCCCCCCCCCAAAAAAAATGACAAATTAAAAAATTATATGTTTCACGAGCAACGTAAGGCACTACAAATCTATTAAACCTACACAATGTTCGGGGGGGGTCGCTCTTTGCGAGAAAAATTGTTAACATGTATATTACTGTACTACATGTACAAAACCATTACACTTACACAATGTTCAAGTTTTTGGGCGCTTTGCGAAGAAAAATTGTCAGCATGTGTATTATTGCACTTCTGCGCGCGGAGCGTACCGAAAATTGCGACATTTTTCTTAATTTTGACCCCCCCCCCACCAACAAAAAAATGACAAATTGAATCATTCTTAAATCGTCATGCAAGAATAGCGCAAGGCATTACAAACCATTGAACTATTACACAGTATTTGATTTTACGGCACGCCTTGCACGAAACATTACTAGCCTATATTGCAAATTTGCGCGCGGAGCACACCGAAAATGTTGACATTTTATTACCACTCCAATGAAATATTTCATACTGCACAATTTCTTGTAAATCCACAAATCCTATCGAGACAAACATTGTTTCTCAATATGGTTGGGTTCAATGTGTCTTACAATTTATGAAATATCTGGTAGGACCTATCAGTGATGTTTATTCAATTGGAGTTTAAAGCCGACTGTCACGGGTCAACTCAACCATATAGAGAGGACGTCAACTAGTAAGTCCTGGAATACATGCACATTCATGAAGATGACTGTTACAATAGCAAACAGTGTACAGATTACGGGACAGGAAAACAAATGTTTTCATTTTTTCCACACTGCCATGGCTGTTTCGTTGTCATTCATGGGTGTCAGTAGTTGTTACCTTTCATGTTTAAGTCAAAGAGGGCGTTGTTCCGTTCGGTCATGACAGTGGGAGCCTTTAAAGAAATGGTCCGCGATCGTCTTCTCGGTCGAACCGTTTGCAACCGATAGTACTCATTGAAGTTATTCCTTGACAGCCGGTGCGCCGTATCCCAGAAGTTGTTAAGTAAGAAAGTAAAGTTATTCACTTTTTAAAATGAAAACTTAATCAAAAAGCAGTTCCACTTGTCATGTTTGCCTTCATAGGATGCGTTTCCGTTTAAAGTTTGTCCTTCATGTCGCTTAATCTTTCACCTTATTGTTCCCTGCACGTCCTTTTCAAATCTGTTTACATTCAGGTTCGATGCATTGTAAGCATGCAAACATTGGAATGACGGAAAAGCACTGTTGTTACATATGAACTGTGTATTCAATAACAATAAAGTAGAGACGCGAATAAATTTTCACAGAAGTTAGAAATAAATGAGCTTTTTAACATAGTAAACTAGAATGAGTATAACCAGAATTCTGTTAATTCTTTCTCTGCTCTATCGAGGGGACCTTTTTTCTGGCACGCTGTATATGCTGATTAAAAAATAGTAGTCTTATGATCAGTTTAAACTACGGCAAATAGCCAAGTTATTTACGCTTTCAATTTTGGAGTAGGATTCGTAACGACACTATACTGGGAACAACGAAGGTGCATAACTAGTGCTTTCTGTTTCAGACCAAAACCTGCAATAGCAGTAAACTTTAAGTGGCAGCGTATTGCTACATAATACTTAGTTCAGATTAAAGTTATAATGCAAGAAACTACGAATATCATTGAAATTGCACTAGAAAAGGTTAGTTTTTGGTGTCTTCGTTGAAACGTTGTTACAATCATGAGTACAACTATCAGCAGCTTAAAGTAAACCAACCCACTCTCATACCAATAAACACTGAATGGTGATGGATAACAATGTATTTGAAATACTGTTCCCTTTGTCTTGGCCCGTTATTAAGATGTCTAGCACATTCACATATAATCTACTAATGATTGTAACAGATGAGGTATCATATGGCTAAAGCGAGAAAATAAGACAAGCTTTTTAAACAACATCAAGGTACATGTACGGTATTGTTAAAATTTTAAAACAGAGGATATTCACGCTCTATAGTTGAATTGGAGTTGCGGAATTGATTTGCAGTTGTAAAATAGAATATACTTTAAAATGCTTTATTTTTATGGTACTACTATTTCACGATCATTTTAATGATTTCTGACAATTTCTTTACATAATTTACACATGTAAGTGGAATAATGCGACTTGCGTTGAAGCAGAAAAGCCATTATATTATAGGATTGACTAACGAAATGAAAACGAAATAAAATGGTTGAAATGTATGAATTTTAGGTTCGTTTAAAAAAAGAACTAATATAACATTGCGAATGTATATGAATTTCTTATGAAATAAATTTCACGCTTTTCTACCTTTTTAAAGTAAATTTTCCATTTGTGGGTTTGGTAATCGGTTGATTGTATGATAAAGACACTAGTTTACATTGTGAGCCGCCATATCAAACATCCGCCAGACTTGATGTTTGACCTCATAATTTGGGGAAGGCAAATAATTATACTTGTTTTTTTCCCATATATTATTAAATCATTCTATCTATCAATATGATTTTCTAGATCATCTATTTTTAGTGTTCGATAATATATTGTTGTATTTTCTTTGTGGATAAAAATACAATTTCCGATTTAAAATTATGATTATCCAACCGTTACATGTGGCCAGTAAAGTAGACTTTGCTTTTATGAGATAAATTTCGCTATTCATAAGGACACTATTCATAAGGACCGGATGTTCATAATTCATTAACGGTAATTTCCTATACCGAAGGGTCGCTATTTCATAAAGGGAAAATAGGGTCATTATTCATTAACTCATAAGGACCATATTATAGGGAATATGCCCATTCATATATTAGAAGAGGGTGCTATTCAAATCGAAAAAAGGGGCATTATTTATAAGGACCGCGTACTCATAATAAAGTCCATGAGGGTCAACTATACATCAATGTCATGAAGGGTCGCTGTTATAATACCGAAATTGGGAGTTGTTTAATCAATAAGGGCCACTACTCATAATCAGAAGAGGGTCGTATTATAATAGGCAGAAGAGGGTCATGTATCACGAAGTCAATATCCATAAGGCGTTATTCATATGAGGAGAAAAGGGCGCATTCATAATTGAAGAGAGGAGGACGGGTCTTTCCTATGGAAAGTCAATATTCATGGGAAGGATCATTATTCTACAACCGGAAAACAGGGTCGCTATTCAAATGTAAGGGAAGGGTCACGCGTTATGAATATTGAACCTTTATGAATAGCGACCTCTCTTCCTGTTATGAATAGCGACCTTTTGTTAAGATTATGACTGAATGATCCTTATGAATATTGTCTTTATAAATATCGACCCTCTTCTCCTATTATGATAGTGACCTCTTGTTCGATTATGAATAGCGACCCTTACGAATATTGTATCTTATGTATGAGGCCCTACTTTTTTGTATTATGTAATAGGACCTTATAAATAACCGACCTGATTTGGTATTATGAATATGCGACCCTTATGACTTATTATTGTATAATAACCCTCATATGTTTTTATAATAGCCGGTCCTTAAGAATAATGCCTTATGAAGCTGGGCGAACCCTTATGTCTTATTATTGAATAAGCGGTACTTATGAATATTTTTTTATGAATAGCGGTCCTTATTGACTATCGGGCCGGACCACCTTATTATAGACAAAGCTGAGATTGTTCGACAGAACGTTACGAAGACAGACATGAAATTAACATTGAACACAATTACATTGACGGCATACAAACAGATAAGAAACAAAATGCGCGATACTAAACGCCTCTATGTTTGATATGTTGAATAAGCTCAAATCGATTGTAATACGGAAGACAAACAGGTTTTTCAATACCGATCATAAGTATTGTGCTATAATATCCAGAGAGATATTGACAAAGTACAGTTGCGGATACTTTTTGAGGAGTTTAGATCAGAAGGAACTTTGAAAGTCTTTAGGTATTTTTTTTATGATCCACTGGACCAGCTTCACGATCATTTTAATCGCTTTTGATAACTTTATGTAGCATACAAGTTTATTAGTGGACAAAACACGATTTGGCGTTACTGCGGAAAATCCATTATATGTCGGGTTCATATAACCGAATGAACGAAATCAAAATTCATTGAATGTATGGTCCTTTTAGCTTTGTAAAAAAAAAAAAAAAAAAAAAACATAACTAGGTTGCACATGTAATTTCACATTAAAAAATATTTTCGACTCGTGAGAATTTTTTCTTTTTTGGATGTAGAGCAATCATTGCCGTTTGTAAACAGTTGTTCTATTGATAAAAGACACTGGCTTACATGGTGTAACATTGCGGATGCCGCCATTTTACAAATAGTCCGACTTGAAATTGTGAACTTCATTTGATTTGGGAAGCAATAATTATTAATTCTTTAATTTCCATATATTGTTATATTGTTAATATTTTCTATCTAGCAATTACGTGGCCCTGTGAAGTGGGGTGCAGCACTTCCAGAAAGTTTTTCAGGGGTAACACAGCACCCTGCAAACGATGTGTATGTCTATTTTTGTATATTTTTGTTCAATTAGGCCGCTGAGCTAACTTTCGGTTGTTTGATTTGCCGCGAATTTGCCAGTGAAAAATATTTTTTAATTTTTGGGGGAATCGCCAAAAATATAATATCTCTGCCGCTCCGGTGAAAAAAAAATCGTTCCGCAGAGTCCTGTAGTAATAATACTTTTTCTGGAAAACACCAACTATTTCTTTTTGCTTTGTGATATAGTCAGACGCACGTAGCAATGTCCAACTTTAAAATTAACGAACTTATAAAAGACGTTACACGTGAGCGAGACATGTGGCAAGTAAATGAGACATTTACTTATAAAACAAGAGGTTGAATTGTACAAAATGTGCGAAGAAAACTTGAATTTGCACAAAATTACATTAACGGTTATAATAACAGAAAAGCATCGACAGAAAGGGGAAAGGAATGCAATTCTACGAACCGTCAATATTTTGTTCAAATGCCTTGAATTCGATGTATTTTGTGAACTGAGATTTCAACAACCATCTTGACTTGCCATCCCGAAAGTCGACGATCTTTGATTTTCGTATACCGCAATAATAACCCCGCTGGGGCAGGATCTTTGAAAATTGGACGTGTAAGGATGCCATCCAAAACACCATTCTTGATTTTGGGGATGTTTAGTCCGTAGTAACAGGATTGACGGCACTGTTGCAATAACACCAATACAGTTGTATATGACATTTCTGTGTTGCATTGTGGAATAACAAAACTAAGTATTGTCCGCAAAATGGCAGATGCAGAAACGCCGCCAGTAAACGAGAATGAAGGTTTTCTGTGAATATCAGCTCTCTCTTCTCATCGATGTTTGAACTATGTTAATCTATCGAACTTGCTTTTCGTTTTCTTCACTTGATTGCCAGAGTATTGGGTTGAAAAGTAGATAAAAAAAATACCATGGACGTCGGAACAAATATGAAGATTGTAAGAGTAGAGAAGTTGCATGGCTGACGACGCAAGTGCTGATCGGAGTGCCTATGACGAGAAAGTAGTAGAATGCTCAATCTTATCTCATCGGCCAAAAGAATCATGTGCTGTAATAATTGGTGTATCGAAAAGTTCGCGAGTCCCATCATGAGGAACTATCACGATCGCTAATCGATATCCATCTTAATTATAAGGTTAAAGTTGTCACCCTTTTTTGGTGTGGATACCTCGGTGATTGTAGATCGATTTGGTTTTATCACATACCAACGGCAGTGAAATGCAATTGCCGTCAGAGTTAAAACGCTTTTTGTGCGCATAGTGGAGACAGGTCAATAGAAGTGGTCCAGCATCCACCCGTTTCACTGGGACTGAACCTTTCTGCTTATAATCTCACTCTCGGTACATTAGTCAAAGGCTAACCACCTTTTGCTGAATTTTTGTGGTGGCTTGAAAAGGTCAAATGAGACATGTGAAACGTATAACCACACTCAGACTAACCACAAGTACGTTTGGTCAGGGTTTGAAGGCTCTTGGACAAAATGACCGAAACAAACAGGCAGATTTCCTGTCAATAGATCAGAAATATTAAATTATGTAAGATTGTGGCAGCGATGAACTTATGACGTAGTCCACTTGATCGAGAGGCATCTGGATAATTGCATCTGTGGCGTGTTGATGTCATCGTCATTGAATTATCAACAATTCTGTTCTGCCGTGTAACAATCAAAGTCTGCGGACGCCAGTCTTTGTACTGAACAAGAATATATTTTCCTAACGATTTTTCCTGCTTTTCAAAATGTTGTGAAGGTTTCAGATACGACTAAGTACGTATCTGCTGAAAAAATCACACGGCTGCGTCGCTGTCACTATTTATGACGAAGCGATCCTACAGGAATGAACAACGATCGAACAGTCACGATTATTTTTGAAATGTGAGTCTAGCTATCATTTCTCGCTCAAAGTTCTTACTAATATTTCCTCAATACATGTCTATGTAAATTTAGGTAATAATGTTCAGGTAAATGAATTTTAGTTATGCAAAATGAGATCTAATGTCATCAAATGATTGAATGATATTACGTAAATGTAAAGGGAGATACTTTATTGTTGTGAGTGCGGCAATAAATTTAGAGTTTCCATTTCCGCAGAGTAGTTTTACTTTTCGTTTTGTAAGAGTATATTTTATTGTCTATCACTGTTTGTGGATATCACATTAATGAAACTCCTTCCACATTCATGTAAGCCCATCAAGGATTCTTTGATGAAATTAGTGAGAGAGCGTGATGATTAATTAGAAGATGTAAAGTCAAGATCACTTATTTATTATCTGTAGTTGAATGATTTAAGATGTTTCTCATCTCTGCAAGAAATATTTCTTTTCGGTTTTTTTATAAATGTTTTGCCTAGCGCTGTTTGTGAATATCACTTTAATGGCAATACCATTGACAACAGTAGGCCTATTAAGATTTTTTAACAATTAACTACGCTTGAATTATAATATATACTTTTAAAACTGTGCTTCCTGTTTTGTACGTTCATTTGCGAAATGTGCAGTCTTTTTGTTTATTGTACTCGAGTGTATACCTGAAGCAATAGGGATATTTCTTTGGTAACGAACATAAGAAATATCAATTGAATTGCATGTATTCCCATTTATGTGTTCAACGTATTAACCAATTAACTGGTAGGCAATCATTGAAAAAAAAATGATGCATTTAAAAATGTAAAAAGTGCAAGTATTTTTATATACTTGTATTTCATTTTTTACAAACTTTTACATTTTTGAAGATAGGTTACATTCATTTCATTAAACAATTTTGTAATTTTAATTTTCCTCTCCTCTTTTTGCAGTGTGTCTTTCATCTTTGTATGTATTATGTATTACTTTACATCATATTCTGATTATATCTTGTAATAAATGTATATCTATTGTATTTTGGTTGTTGGAAATACGAAATAAAACAAATCAAGATCAAATCAAATCTAAAAACTATGAAGGTGTGTGTGTGTGTGTGTGTGTGTGTGGTGTGTGTGCACACGTGTGTGTGTAGTTGTGTGTGTGCATGTGTGTGTGTGTATATGTGTGTGTGTTTGCATGTGTGTGTGTGTGTGTGTGTGTGTGTGTGTGTGTGTGTGTGTGTGTTTGTGTGTATGGTGTGTGTGTGTGTGTGGGTGTGTGTGTGTGTGTGGTGTGTGTGTGTGTGAGGCGTCAAACCTGGGGGGGCGGCGGGGCGATCGCCCCCTAATGAAATATTGGGGGGAGGGCCTAAGCATATCGATTGTGCCCCCCGCCCGGCCCAAGTGGATTTTGCACAACTTGAAAAAATTCATAATATTGAAATTCAAGGATATGTTTAAAAAAAACCACGCCTGCTGATAGCACTATAAACCATAAAAACTTATTCTAAAATACTATCAAAATATAGAAATTGCCAATATTCGCAAATTTTGGCCGAAATTTGTGACGCTTTTTTCACTTTTGCCCCGCCCCCCCATCCGAAGCACGGATCGACGCCCCTGTGTGAGTGTGTGTGTGTGTGTGTGTATCAAATATTGGAAATACATAACCGGCTTTAGTGGGACACGTTAACTGATAAAGAAATGGCCATTGTTGAGCTTACATGTTAAAGCATTAAACATGAATTGCGCCTAATACATACAGAATATTTTGTCTTTCATTCTCGCCAATCTGGTTTCGATCCGGAGAAAGATTCTCATAACCCAAACCTGGCGCACTGAATTTATGAAAATCGTTTCGTTATAGGGGGCTTTTGCAATACTAAAACCTGCGGTAACGTATAAAATCTCTCTAAAGTCTCAAGTTTCTCACGGGCCATACCAAAAATCTCAATCTGAAAAATTCGTCCGTTACAGTATGACTCTGATATTGGTTGTCTCTGGGCGGGGGGGGGGTCCTCAGTCTTAACTTACAGCCTTCTTTTCTTAAGGCTTTAGTTTTATTGTTTCTCATAATTATGTTGTTTAGTTTAGTTTAAGTAATTTTCACATTCCTTTGTTTAGCTCATTGTACATGTAAATTTGTGTTTATTATATTTTGTAATTCTACTAATGTTCCTGACGCCAGGGAAGAACAGGCGTGTCCGTGTTGACAAGGCTGATACTGGTTTCCAGCCGTTTTTTTAACATCTGTATTAGTTTAATATTATGTTTTTTTTAAAACGGAATAATAAATACTACTACTACATACAATACACTTCCACTCAAAAAAGTTTCGCAACTCAACTTGACGTCGAAATCTATAATGTTTGAGAAGTATGTAATATCAATTTTGTGGACATAAAAAATACAAAATGATTGCAATGATTCAGAAGTACCTCTAAAAGGAGAAAATCTTTGCAAGATGAACTGTGAACTGAAGATGGCATTTTCTTGTATTTTGAATGGGTAAGGGTGGGTTGTATCTAGAAATCATTGCTTCATTTTTTGACTACATTCTATTCCTCGCAATGCTCAGAGAAGAGCTTATATCAAATTCTGTGAAAGAAAGAGAAAATAAAGCAATAATTCAGATACAATTATCAACCCGGCAACCCTGAAAAGAAGAAAAATGCATATTTTTTTTTAAATTCGCATTTCTCTGCAAAGCATGACAGTGTCGTACTTTTTTTTATACACGCTGTATTAGTAATGTCTTAATCGAAGTTTATCATTGAAAAATAAAAAAAAACATCTGAAAATAAATAAATAAGAATATTCTTTCTCCTGTCTTTCTCAGGCAAAGAGATTATCAAATTCAGCCACCCATGACAGAGGATTGAACAATAAAATTTAACATTTTTCGCCTCCCTATAATATGTGGGTGTTATCACACTTTACATGGTAATTCCTTTTTGCACTGTTTTTATGTTTCCGCGTTGAAAGGGTTTTGATGGTTTGGAAGACTTCCAAAAACAAAGAAATCAATATGTTCTTTTGAAGCGGTCTCAAAAAGAACACCACGCCAGGTGAAGAAGCAAATGTTTTCCATCTCAAAAAAGGACCTCTCAAGTTATGATTTCTTATTCTTGTTTCAATTCATTAAGCGGTTTACTATTGCAAAACATTCTAAACTTCACCGCATGCTACTTTTCAGCGCATTGGATGCTATGATGTGGAGAGAAAGCCACCATCTTTAATTAGTGTCCCTATCTCTCCTTAGCATATGCACAGTGTGTGGTTGAGAAACACGTGATTTGGCGTAGTCATAATTGCAGATAATCCATATATATCTTAGGGACATATAATACAGTCATGGACAAAAGTTTGAATATATTTTTCTACCAAATGCAGTTTCCAACATATCAAGGAAAAGGTTTCTATCCTGAAGTGAGACGGGTGGCCCACGGGGGGGGGGGGGGTCAGGGGTGGGCGCCGACACAATATTGTGATTATTTAAAATGATTTGATTTTACTGTTTTTTTTCAAAAAAGCGCATCCTATCCAGTGGCGGATCCGCGGCTTTCATGCGCCGGGGGGGGGCACATCAAGTTTTCAAATTAAGCGACTTGGAAAATAATTGAAATGTGCGGCGAACGCAAAGTCCTTGCGTCGGGTCCAGCGGCCGCTTAAGGGCCCTGGAAGCTCAGGGATTCCTGATGCTCTCTGTTCAATCTGAGCTTTACTTGGTGATCATATGTTATCCAACAAATTAATGACGTTTCAGTTGAAATATAGGTAAAATCTTCAGTGGGAGTGCATATTCTGAAATTACTCAATGATGTCATGAATAACGCTAATCAAGATAAGAGTTTAAGATATTTCGACAGAGCGACTGAGGCGAGGGAGGGGGAGGGTGTGGAGGGGTGTCCTCTCACGGTGAAGCTTTGCATTTGAGTGCTGGTTTAATCGTGATTTGGTCATGTTTTGGGTTTTTATCAATCTTAAAACAGTCCTACTGTTAAGATAAAGTAGTATATTGCTGTAGATATTTCATAGGAGATAGCGAAACGAGCGAGGGAGGGTGTGCCCCCCCCCTCCCAGGTGAGAGCTTTTTGGCATTGTGATCTGTTAATCGTGTCAACCTTGCTGGCATGTTTTGGGTCTTTTTATCAATCTATAAAAAAAGTCCATATTAAGATAAGTAGTATACTTGCTGTAAATATTTCAATAGGAGTCTAGTAAACGACGAGGGGGAGGGTGTGGAGGGGTGTCCCCTCCCACTGTGAGAGCTTTTGAATTTGTGATGCTGTAATCGTGCAATTTGTGTATGTTTTGGGGATTTTTACAACTAATGCTTTTTTGCATTGTGATGCTGTTATCGTGCAATTTGGTGTATGTTTTGGGGATTTTTATCAACTAATAAAAGTCGCTACGACTAAGATAAAGTATAATATTGCTGTAGATATTTACGAGCTAGAGAAACGAGCGAGGGGGAGGGTGTGGGTGCCCCCCTCCATGGTGAGAGCTTTTTGCATTGTGATGGCTGTAGTCCGTGCAATTATGGTGCATGTTTTGGGCGATTTTTAATCACTAAAAAAGTCCTACTGATAAGATAAAAGTAGTATATTGCTGTAGATATTTCAATAGGACTAGCGAAACGAGCGCGAGGGGGAGGGTGTGGGAGGGGTGCCCCCTCCACTAGTGAGAGCTTTTTTGCATTTTGATACTGTTAATCGTGAATTTGGTGCATGTTTTGGGATTTTTATCACTAAAAAAGTCCTACGGATTATAGATAAAGTAAGTATATTGCTGTAGATATCTTCAATAGACTAGCGAAATGAAGCGAGGGGAAGGATGGTGGGAGGGGTGTACCCCTCCCACCGTGAAGCTTTTTGCATTGTGATCGCTGTTATCGTGCCAATTTGGTGCATGTTTTGGAATTTTATCAACTAAAAGTCCTACTGATTAAGATAAGTAGTATATGCGTAGATATTTCAATAGGAAGCTAGCAAATGAGGCGAGGGGAGGGTGTGGGAGGGGGTGTACCCCTCCACGGTGAGAGCTTTTTGCATTCTGAATGCTGTTAATCGTGGGCCATTTGGTGCATGTTTTGGCATTTTTTTTATCGACCTCTAAATAGTCGCTACTGATTAAGATGAGGAGTATATTGCTGTAGATATTTCGACAGGAAGACAAAAATAGAAGACGAAAATCAAGAAAAAAAAACAACGGCAAATCATGTATCACCACTGCAATGAAACATTGGCCAACAAATTGTTTCTGGCCCCCCTCCCCCCAAAAAATGAAAGTGAAATGGATGTTTTACAAGCAGCGCAAGCGCTGTACCAAAACCATGTTAGTGACACAATGTTCAATTTTTGCGGCGCTTTTGTCCCAATAATAATTCGATTTACTACATGACCTAAATAATTTCAGGGTGTGGTAATTCGAATTAATACACGACGTAATTTTGAATTACTGCGCAAACGATTTAACGTCATGACGTGTAAAGAATTAAACCCCCTCCACAATACCCCCTCCACAGTAACAAAATGATATCTTCGTTTCAGCTCCGCATCAGCTCCGGATCAGAACCCGATTGAAGTTCAATAATTAAGAAGTGACTTAACGCGGCCTAAATCAACCGGGTTAATTTGATCCGGATCAAATCAAATCACCTCAGGGGGTGGTCTGATGCGGAGCAGCTCCGGAGCAGCACCTTATCAAGTGCAGTGTGAAGTGAAACCCCGCTCAGCTTGATCAGGATTAAAATTCCTCCGCGCGGAAAGGTCAAAGTGCATTGTAGATTTCTTGGTAACCATACTAATGCGCTTGGTGTACAGAGAGTGACGTATTTACCACACCAAGTGTGGTTAACCATGCAAGATGATCACAACGCATTGTGCAGAGGTAATTTGGCCAATATAAGTTTCGTCTGTGCGGAAAAGCGAAACTATATGGCAACAAATCAGGAAACATCAAAAAAAAAATTGATGTGAAGTGAATGGATCTCTAACATACATACAAAGCACATCAGTTATTAAGTGTTAAGATAAAGGAGGTGCTTCCAGGAGCTTCACGACGCGTCTTATTCTGCGGGCTCAAATGATGGCAATTGCGGGAGAATCTAATCCCGATTAAATAAACAATTTCGTTGTAATAAAAAAAATATTATTATAGGTGAAGAATAATTGAGACGATCGGATTTGAAAAGCGCACATACATCTCCTGTATTGTAATTATTGATAAAAGATTTTTTATTTATTTTTTATTTTTTTTGCAAACATTTCTTACAGCCCAGCGTATCTTTTTCTGCAACGGGGAATACGGACAAATTTTGTACAAGGATCTGAATAACAATAAGGACGCTGTCTTGATAAGAGAGGATTTGAATTACGGAATATGGGATGTCAACATTTACAACGGTGTCGTCTATTGGCTTCAAGAGAACTCTTCACATATTCATCAGTTTAACGATTATACCAATGCCGGTTCCAAAGGTTACATCAGCCGTGATATAAATCCTATTAAAGGAGCAAAACAAATGTACATCACCACCCCGTAAACACAATTCCACTATTGACAGTTCTATAACAAGGCGGTCAATTATTGGATTTTGATTGGATTATTTCTATGTCCGTTTCTGATTCTCAGTGACACATATTACAGAATTGGCAATTTCCCGGGAAATTAATACACATATTTTCCGCCTAGGCTGGAAATACTAGGAAATCCGGATAAATCTGGGAAATACTGGGAAATTTCTTGTAAATACGTGTGCAATACTATAATGTAGACTCTAAGATTTGTACAAGGTCAATTAATCTAGAAGATCATCAGTACAAATGAATATGTGTAAATAGTGTGGTGGGTGGGAGGATGTGCTGGGTGGGAGGGTGCACTGGGTGGGCGCGGGCCATGGGTGGAAGGATGTGCTGGGTTGGAGGGTGCGCTGGGTGGGAGGCTGGGTTGGTTTTTGTAGATGGTGGTGGTTATGACGGCATTGTTATGGTGACAATGATTTGAAATGTCAGTAAAAAGAATCTCCAATCAGGCATGTTGATTTAGGCCAGGAGGGGTGGCTTGTTGTATGAACAGTGGTGGTGGATATGCAAAAGGTAGAAGGGTGGTTAGTTGGGTCGCAAAAGCAGGTGGCAGGTGGGCGGGAATGTATTGGCATGATGGTTATTTGGGCAATATTTTGGGCATTCACATTTTAGCTTATTTTTGTCTCATGTCATGTCATCTACCACAGAAGAAATACTGAAGTCCATGATTTTTGAAAAAGAATACTGAAGTACACAATATTGATTACTGAATATTGGAAATCAACCAGTGCGACAATGTTTGTTTTTGTTCTAAACTCATCTTTTATTGTGTCAATTAACTTTACCAATGCAGGATATACAACTCAAACAAGTGTGACCTGTATGCAAATTTCAAAACTTTGAGCCTTTGTTTCTCAGGAGTAGTATTATGTGACTTCAGTATTTCTTATTCTATACTTTTCCATTTTGGCTTAAAATCTCGTTTTATTTATTTATTTATTTATTTTTTGGGGGGGGGGGGACAAAATTTTTCCCGTCACGACTGCCGCAGAAAACTCGCTCAGCGACGACCAAAACCATTTTTTGCCTGCCAATTTTTTTTTACCGCCAAATTATTGGCCAAACTGGCCAAACCACAATCACACACTCAGACCTACGCACACATGTAAATTCGTGGGGGGGGGGGAGATTTGATATTGTGCCCCCACCTTCAAAATCGTGGGGGGGGGGGGTGGGGCATGTCCCCCTGTCCCCCTGGATTTGCAGTCCTGGTTATTAGCACGTTAGGTGCTGGGCTAAAAATCTATATGTGTTAACCAGAGACTGGATTCTTGTACTTATACGTATAACCTTTCATACATGCACAATTTCTTGTAAATCCCAAATGCTATCGAGACAAAACATTGTTTCTCATTTGGTTGCTTCAATGTGTCTTCATTTTATGAGAAATATCATTGGTAGGACTATCAGTGATGTTTATCAATGGAGTTTAAAGGCCCACTGTCACGGGTCAACTCAACCATACAGAGAGGATGTCAATTATAGTCCTGGAATACATGTACATTCACGAAGATGGACTGTTACAATGCAACAGTGTACAGATTACGGGAGGAAAACAAATGTTGCATTTTTTCCACACTGTCATGGCTGTTTCTGTTGCATTATGGGTGTCAGTAGTGTTACCCTTTCATGATTTTAGTCAAAGGAGGGCGTTGTTCCGTTCTGTCATGACAGTGGGCCTTTAAAGAAATGGTCCCGATCGTCTTCTCGTCGAACCGTTGCACCGATAGTACCTCATTGAAGTTATCCTTGGACGAGCCGGTGCGCCGTATCCCAAAGTGTTAAGTAACTAAAGTAAAGTTCATTCACTTTTTAAAATGAAAACTAATCAAAATGCAGTTCCACTTGTCATGTTTGCCTTCATAGGATGCGTTCCGTTTAAAGTTTGTCCTTCAATGTCCAGCTTAATTCTTCACCTTTATTGTTCTCCTGCACGTCCTTTCATCTGTTTACCATTCAGGTTGATGCATTGATGAAGCACTGCAAACTTGGAATGAACGGAAAAGCACTGTTGTTACATAATGAACTGTGTATTCAAAACCAATAAAGTGAGACCAATAAAATTTTCACAGAAGTTAGAAAATAAAATGAGCTTTTTAAATATGTAAACTAAATTGAGTATAAACCAGATTCTGTTAATTCTTCTCTTGTCTACGAGAGGGACCTTTTTTTCTGGGACACGCTGTATATGCTGAATTAAAAATAGTAGTCTTATGATCAGTTAAACTACGGCAAATAGCCAATTATTACCTTTCAATTTTAGTAGGATCTACGACACTATTACTGAACAACGAAGGTGATTAACTAGTTGCTTTCTTGTCAGACCAAAACCTGCAATAGCAGTAAACATTTCAAGTGCACGATGCTACATAATAATTACGTTCAGATTAAGTTATAATGGCAAGAAACTAAATATTCACTTTAAATGCACTAGAAAAAGGGTTAGTTTTTGGTGTCTTGTTGACTTGTTTACAATCATCAGTACAAACTGTCACAGCTAAAGTAAACACAACCCACTCTCAATACCAATAAACACTGAAATGGTGATGATAACAATGTATTTTGAAACTGTTCCCTTTTGTCTTGGCCCGTTATTAAGATGTCTAGCACATTCACATAAATCTATGATTGTAACAGATGAGGTATCATAGGCTAAAGGAAAATAAACAGGCGTTTTCTATACAAACATCAAGTACATGTACGGTATTGTTTAAATTACAAGAGAGATATTCACGCTCAAAGTTGAATTGAGTTGCGGAATTGATTTGAGCAGTTTAAAATAGAATAACTTTAAAATGCTTTATTTTTATGGTCACTAAACTATTTCACGATCATTTTAATGATTTCTTGACAATTCTTTACATAATTTACCACAAGTGTAAAGTGGAATAAATGCGACTTGGCGTTGAAGCAGAAAAGCCATTATATTATAGGATTGACATAACGAAATGAAACGAAATAAAATGGATTGAAATGTATGATCTTTTAGGTTCGTTAAAAAAGAACTAATATAACTGCGATGTATATGAATTTCTTATGAAAATAAATTTTCACCTTTTCTACCTTTTTTAAAGTAGAATTTTCATTGCTGGTTTGTAACGGTTGATCTGTAGATAAATGACACTGTTTAACATTGTGGATGCCCCATATCAAACATCGCCAGACTTGATGTTTGACCTACATAATTTGGGGAAAGGCAAATAATTATACCTTTTTTCCATATATTATTAAACATCTATCTATCAATAATGATTTTCTAGATTACCATCTATTTTTTAGTGTTCGCTTGTTTGTTTGTATTTTCTTTGTGATAAAAATACAATTTCCGACTTTAAAATTATGGATTATCCAACACGTTACATGTGCAGTAAAGTAGACTTTGCTTATATGAGATAATTTCGCTAGTCATAAGGACCACTATTCATAAGGACCATGGTTCATAATTCATAACGTGTAATTTCCTATACCTGAAGGGTCGCTATTCATAAAGGGAAAATAGGGTCATTATTCATAAACTCATAAGGACCATTATTCATAGGGATTGCCATTCATAATATTAGAAGAGGGTTGCTATTCATAATCGAAGAAAATGGGCATAAATTATAAGGACCGCTACTCATAATAAGTCATGAGGGTCACTATACATAATTAGTCATAAGGGTCGCTGTTCATAATACCAAATTGGGGTTGTTAATCATAAGGGTCACTACTCATAATCAAAGAAGAGGGTCGCTATTTATAATAGGAGAAGAGGGTCAGTATTCACGAAGGTCAATATCCATAAGGGTCGTTATTCATAATCGAAGAAAAGGGTCGCTATTCATAATTGAAAAAGAGGGTCATTATTCATAAAGGTCAATATTCATAAGGATCATTATTCACAACCGGAAAACAGGGTCGCTATTCATAATGTATGGGAAGGGTCGACCGTTATGAATATTGACCTTTATGAATAGCGACCCTCTCTTCCTGTTATGAATAGCGACCCTTTTGTTCGATTATGACTAATGATCCTTATGAATATTGATCTTTATAAATATCGACCCTCTTCTCCTATTATGAATAGTGACCCTCTTGTTCGATTATGAATAGCGACCCTTACGAATATTTATCTTTATGTATAGAGGCCCTCTTTTTGTATTATGAATAGGAACCCTTATAAATAACGACCCTGATTTGGTATTATGAATAGCGACCCTTATGACTTATTATGTATAATAACCCTCATATGTTTTTATGAATAGCGGTCCTTATGAATAATGACCCTTATGAACTGCAACCCTTATGTCTTATTATGAATAGCGGTCCTTATGAATATTTTTTTATGAATAGCGGTCCTTATGACTAGCGGGCGGACCCCGCTTATTATACAGAAGCTGAGTTGTACAAAGTTACGAAGACACATGAAATAACATTGAACACAATTACATTGACGGCATACAAACAGAAAAGAAACAAAAATGCGATGCTAACGCCTCCTATGTTTTGATATGTTGAAAAGCTCAAATCATTGTATAGGAAAACAAACAGGTTTTTCAATACCGATATAAGTATTGTGCTATAATACCAAGAGAGATATTGACAAAGTACAGTTGCGGAACTTTTTTGAGGAGTTTAGATCAGAGGAACTTTGAAATGCTTTAGGTATTTTTTTTATGATCACTGAACCACTTCACGATCATTTTAATGCTTTTTGATAACTTTAATGTAGCACAAGTTTATTTAGTGGGACAAACACGATTTGGCGTTACTGCGGAAAATCCATTATATGTCGGGTTTCATATAACCGAATGAAACGAAATCAAATTCATTGAAATGTATGGTCTTTTAGCTTTAGTAAAAAAAAAAAAAAAAACATAACTAGGTTGCACATGAATTTCACATAAAAAATATTTTTCACTCGTACCATTTTCTTTTTGGATGTAGAGCAATTCATTGCCGGTTTGTAACAGTTGTTCTATTGATAAAAGACACTGCTTACATGGTGTAACATTGCGGATGCCCCATTTACAACATAGTCCGACTTGAAATTTGACCTTCATGATTTGGGGAAAGGCAAATAATTATTAAATTCTTTAATTTCCATATATTGTTATATTGTTAAATTTTCTATCTAGCAATACGTGGCCCTGTGAAGTGGGGGTGCAGCACTCCCAGAAAGTTTTCAGGGGGTACACAGCACCCCCTGCAAAACGATGTGTATGTCTATTTTTGTATATTTTTGTTCAAATTAGGCCGCTGAGCAACTTTTCGGTTGTTGATTTGGTCGCGAATTTGGCCGTGAAAAAATATTTTTTAATTTTTGGGGGGTCGCCAAAATATATATCTCTGCACCCCCGGTGAAAAAAAAAATCGTTCCCAGAGTCCTGTAGTAATAATGACTTTCTGACAACACCAACTATTTTCTTTTTGCTTTGTGATATAGTCAGACCACGTACAATTTCCAACTTTAAAATTAACGACTATAAAAGACGTTACACGTGAGCGAGACATGTGCAGTATAGAAGACATTACTTATAAACAGAGGTTGAATTGTACAAAATGGCGAAAGCAACTTGAAATATTGCACAAAATTACATTAACGGTATAATACAGAAAAGCATCTGACAGAAAGGGGAAAAAATGCAATACTAACGACGTCAATATTTTGTTCAAATGCTTGAATCGAGTGTATTTTGTGACACTGAGATTTCAACACCATCTTGACTTGCCATCCCGAAAGTCGACGATCTTGATTTCGTATACCGCAATAATAACCCCGATGGGGCAGGAATCTTTGAAAATTGACGTGTAAGGATGCACCAAAACACCTTCTTGAATTTTGGATGTTTCAGTCCGTAGATAACAGGATTGACGGCACTGTTGCAATACACCAATACAGTTGTATAGACATTTGCTGTGTTGCATTGTGGAATAACAAAACTAAGTATTGTCGGCAAAATGCAGATGCAGAACGCGCAGTAAACGAGAAAGAGGTTTTTCGTGATATCAGCTTCTCTCTTCTTCATCGATGTTTGAACTATGTTATCTATCGACTTGCTTTTCGTTTCTTCATCTTGATTGCCAGAGTATTTGGGTTGAAAAGTAGAACCATGACGTCGAACAAATATGAAGATTAGTAGGTAGAAAGTTGCAATGGCTACGACGCAAGTGCTGATCAGGAGTGCTATGACGAGAAAGTAGTAGAATGCTAGCAGATTATCTCCGGCCAAAGAACATGTGCTGTAATAATTGGTGTATCGAAAAGTTCCGAGTCCCATCATAGGAGGAACTATCACGATCGCTATCGATACCATCTTAATTATAAGGGTTAAAGTTGTCATCCCTTTTTTGGTGTGGATACCTCGGTGATTGTAGATCGATTTGGTTATCACATACCAACGCATGAAAGCAATTGCCGTCAGAGTTAAAACGCTGCAAGTAGAAGCAAAGAAGGTCACAGCACCGACGACTTTGCAAATTACTTCAGGAAAAGGTAAACCCATTTTGCTGAATTTTGTGGTGGCTTGAAAGGGTAAAATGAGACATGTGAACGTATCAACCACACTCAGACTAACCACAAGTACGTTGGTCAGGGTTTGAAGGCTCTTGGACAAAATGACCGAAACAATAACCAGGAGATTTCCTGTCAATCCGATCAGAAATATTATTATGAAGATTGTGGCAGCGATGAACTTATGAACGTAGTCCACTTGATCGAGAGGGCATCTGGATAATTGCATCTGTGGCGTTGTTGATGTCATCGTCATTGAATTATCAACAAATTCTGTTCCTGCCGTGGTAAACAATCCAAAGTCTGCGGACGCCATCTTTGTACCTGAACAAGAAATATATTTTCCTAACGATTTTCCTGCTTTTTCAAAATGTTGTGAAGGTTTCAGATACGACTAAGTACGTATCTGCTGAAAAATATCACACGGCTGCGTCGCTGTCACTATTTATGACGAAGCGATCTTACAGGAGTGAACAACGATCGAACAGTCACGATTATTTTTGGAAATGTGAGTTGCTAGCTATCATTCTTCGCTCAAAGTTCTTAACTAATATTTCCTTCAATACATGTCTATGTATTTAGGTAATAATGTTCAGGTAATAATTTTAGTTATGCAAAAGAGATCTAATGTCATCAAATGATTGAATGATATTACGTAAATGTAAAGGCAGATCACTTTATTGGTTGTAGTGCAATAATTTTAGAGTTTCCCATTTCCGCAAGTAGTTTTCTTTTCGTTTTGTAAAGATATTTTATTGTCTATCACTGTTTGTGGATATCACATTAATGCAATACTCTTCACATTCAGTAAGCCCATCAAGATTCTTTGATAAATTATTAAAGCGTGAATGATAATTACGAAGATGTAAAGTCAGATCACTTATTTATTATCTGTAGTGAAATGATTTAAGAGTTTCTCATCTCTGCAAGAAATTTTCTTTTCGTTTTTTTTATAACTATGTTTTGCCTAGCGCTGTTTGTGAATATCACTTTAATGCAATACCATTGACATACAGTAGGCCTATTAAGATTTTTTAACAAATTAACAACGCTTGAATTATATATAACTTTAAACTGTGCTTCCTGTTTTGTACGTTTCATTGCGAAATGTTGCAGTCTTTTGTTTATTGTACTCGATGTTATACCTGAACAATAAGGGATATTTCTTTGTAACGAACATAAGAATCATCAATTGAATTGCATGTATTTCCCATTATCGTGGTTCAACGTACTTAACCAATTACTGGTTAGCAATCATTGGAAAAAAAAGTGATCATTTTAAAAATGTAAAAGTGCAAGTATTTTTATGATACATTGTATTTTCATTTTTACACTTTTACATTTTTGAAATGATAGGTACATTCATTTTCAATTAACAATTGCTTGTAATTTTAATTTTCTCTCCTCTTTTTGCAGTGTGTCTTTTCATCTTTGTATGTATGTATGTATTACTTTACATCATTTCTGATTATATCTTGTAATAAATGTATACTATTGTATTTTGTTGTTGAAATACGAAATAAAACAAATCAAATCAAATCTAATCTAAAAACTATGAAGGTGTGTGTGTGTGTGTGTGTGTGTGTGTGTGTGTGTGTGTGTGTGTGTGTGTGTGTGTGTGTGTGTGTGTGTGTGTGTGTGTGTGTGTGTGTGTGTGTGTGTGTGTGTGTGTGTGTGTGTGTGTGTGTGTGTGTGTGTGTGTGTGTGTGAGGCGTCAAACCTGGGGGGGGCGGCGGGGCGATCGCCCCCTAATGAAAATATTGGGGGAGGGCAAGCATATCGATTGTGCCCCCCGCCCGGCAAATAGATTTGCACAACTCCTGAAAAATTCATAATATTGAATTCAAGGATATGTTTAAAAAAAACCACGCCTCTATAGCACTAAAACCATTAAAACTTATTCTAAAATACTATCAAATATACGAAATGTGCCAATATTCGCAAATTTTGGCCGAAATTGTGACCTTTTTTCACTTTTGCCCCGCCCCCCATCCGAAAGCACGGATCGACGCCCCTGTGTGAGTGTGTGTGTGTGTGTGTTATCAAATATTGGAAATACATAACCGCTTTAAAGTGGGACACGTTAAACTGATTAGAAGAAATCGGCCATGTTGTTGACTTACATGTTAAAGCATTAACATGAATTGACGCCTAAATACATACAGAATATTTTGTCTTCATTCCTCGCCAATACTGGTTTCGATCCGGAGAAAGATTACTCATACCCAAACCTCGCACTGAATTTATGAAAAGATCGTTTCGTTATAGGGGGCTTTTGCGTACAACAACCTGCCGGTAACTATAAAATCTTCTCAAAGTCTCAAAGTTTTCTCACGGGCCATACAATAATCTTCAATCTAATCGTCGTTACAGTATGACTCGATATTGGTTTGTCTCTGTGGCGGGGGGGGGGGGGGTCGTCAGTCTTAACTTACAGCACTTCTTTTCTTTTAAGCATTTACTTTATTGTTTCTCATATTATGTTGTTTAGTTTAGTTTAAGTAATTTTCAATTCCTTTGTTTACTCATGTGTACATGTAAATTTGTTGTCTTATTATATTTTGTAATTCTACATAATGTTCCTGGACCCCAGGGAAGAACAGCGGTGTCGTGTTGACACCGCTGATACTGGGTTTATCCAGCCGTTTTTAAACTCTGTATTATTTTATATATGTTTTTTTAAAACGGAAAATAAATACTACTACTACATACAATACACTCTCCTCAAAAAAGTTTCGCAACTCAACTTTGAGCGTCGAAATCTATAATGTTTGAGAAGATGTAATATCAATTTTGTGACAAAAAAAATACAAAAATGATGCAATGATTCAGAAGTACCCCCTAAAAAGGAGAAAATCTTTGCAAGATGAACTGTGAACTGAAGAAAATGGCATTTTCTTGTTTTTGAATGGGTAGGGTGGGTTGTATCTGAATCATTGCTTCATTTTTGCTACATTCTAATTCCTCGGCATGCTCAGAGAAGAGCTTATATCAATTCTGTGACAAGAAAGAGAAAATAAAGCAATAATTCAGATACAATTATCAACCCCCAACCCCTGAAAAAGAAGAAAATGCATATTTTTTTTTAAATTCGCATTTCATCTTGCAAACATGACAGTGTCTACTTTTTTTTTATACACGCTGTATAGTAATGTCTTAACGAAGTTTATCATTGAAAAATAAAAAAAAAATCTGAAAATAAATAAATTAAGGAATATTCTTTCTCCTGTCTTTCTCAAGGCAAAGAGATTATCAAATTCAGGCGCACCCATGACAGAGGGATTGGAACATAAAATTTAACATTTTTCGCCTCCCTATAATATGTGGGGTGTTAATTCACACTTACCATGGTAATTCCTTTTTATGTTTCCCGTGAAAGGGTTTTGATGGTTTGGAAAGACTTCCAACAAACAAGAAAATGCCAATATGTTCTTTTGAAGCGGTCTCAAAAAGAACACCACGCCAGGTGAAGAAGCAAATGTTTTCCATCTTCAAAAACAGGACCTCTTCAACATGTTCAAGTTATGATTTCTTATTCTTGTTCAATTCCAAAGGCGGTTTACTATTGCAAACATTCTAAACTTCACCGTCATGCTACTTTTCAGCGCATTGGATGTAATGATGTGGAGAGAAAGCCACCATCTTTAATTAGTGTCCCTATCCTCCTTACCATAGCACAAGTGTGTGGTGAGAAACACGTGATTTGGCGTATCATAATTGCAGATAATCCATTATATCTAGGGA
>JZLH01S0289315.1:9406-19888 GCA_001188425.1 Eucidaris tribuloides
GCTCTTTCAGGAGCGTATAACCACAATGCACCTTAAAGCTTTTTAACTTTGGATGCTATAATATAAAATATAGTCGAAAATCTCGGGGGTTCCCCGAGGATTTTTCATTTCACTAATAAAAAAACTAAAGACATTCAGGGATCTCATTATTGCAGTGGTATGCTTGGGGCAAAAAGCTTATCAAATAACAAAAAACATCCACAAAACTAAATTCGGGCATTTAAATACTTGATATAAAACTATGCAATGCCAATGATTGATTTAAAACATTTGTATTATCTATATATTTTTTCTCTATAGCAATAGCTTAAAGTGCCCTTGTATCGTCAGTGATATAGTTCAATTTGCTCTGTTTCTAGACTCAGTTCTTCTAATTTGTTTTGTCAAGAACAGTTCTATTTGTTGAAATAAACACGACCATGTTATGAGAAATGAGGCACATCTCTTTTAGTGATCTTCCTTGTTCTGTAAAGACACAGCTAGAACTTGACATATAAATAATAGATATACATCATAATGCTCAAAGGATACCGGATAGGTGTAAGAAAATTATACAGATGATGTGCGAACAAGTGGCGAAAACTGATCAAAGCATGGAGATGCTGCCTCATTTTGACCAAACCATTGGGAATGCGCCTTGGAACGGCGAGTCCGGCCATGTCCGCCGAGGTCCCAAGTATCCTGACGTCCAGAGTCTGAGTACCGAAAGCTCTGAGTCGAGTACGGAGTCGAGTCCAAAATCCGCGGATTTTCGGACTCGAGCTCCGGACTCGAGTGCCGAGCCGGTCTCGAAGTCCTTACAACACCGAATGAGTGCTACAATTTTGTCAGTGATTATTTGAGTGGGGTTATTCTATACATGTGTGTGCATACCACGGTGCATACCTTGTCATCAATTATTGTGTTTTCGTGTTATGATATTATAGATTATTATACTTCTGCTGTACTTTTTATTATGCTCTTTTTTACGAGGCGAATAAAGAAGATAGAAATAAATAATTATGCCTTGCACACTGCTTTTTAAATATATTTCTTGAATAACGTTTTTTACGAATTTTTTCACGTTGTCAAATCGGCGGTTGGTGTTAACCCCCTAGCGCCCCCAGCCCATCATGCATTGGTTCGCCATTGCATCTCCGCGTATATGTTTGCCACTAGCTTGTGTCACAGGTGTTTTCATGCGGTTTTGGAGGAGATGAAGCGGGCGGTATGCACTTTAAAGGCCATTGCTAAACAATGTTTCCAGTTCAAAAATCTGAGCTGCTGCATGTTCCCACGCATGCTACCAGCTGCTATTTGACATGGTTTAAAAATGAAGCCCTGAAAAAATTGCTGCTTATAAAGACGATCATTAGAGTGCTTTTAAAAAGTAAAATACATGAGAGGACCATTCCGCTTCTCCTCTAGATTGCTGCTGGTTGCAGAATTCCTATTCAGATCTGATAGGAAAATTAAAGTGCAATTTGTATCTGCACACATATTTTACTAGTGGACAGTATAACTGGTTCCGCAACTTTGTTGATTCTAAAGTGTTTATTTGTCCATTTCAAACACTTGCCAGATATGTCAGATAGCACAGTTTGACAATTTTTTAAACGTGCTTCACAGTGTATATACCGCTGTCGTTAATTTGTGCCAGGCGTGGTTCTAAAGTCGAAAATGCTTCAAGCCCCTGTAAAAAAAATCTCGGATAATTTTTTTTTACGAAGTGTGAAAGATATTAATAAAATAAACTGCAAGAGATCTAGCAAGACCATAAATGTGAGAAAAGATTCATTTTAAAATAGGCATTTTACTTGCCAGAAACACGTCCTTTTAAAAGGCAAGTTCACCCTGACGTCAAGTTGGTTTTAAATAACAGCAGACAATGAAAGAAACATATTAAATTAAAGTTTGGCGAAAAATCACCAAAGAATAATCTCTCTATAATATAAAATATAGTCGAAAATCTCGGGGGTTCCCCCGAGATTTTTCATTAACTAATTTAAAAAAAACTAAAGACATTCAGGATCTATTATTGCAGGGTTATGACTTTGGGGCAAAAAGCTTTCAAATAACAAAAAAATCCCCAAAACTAAACTTGGGCTTTAAATACTTGATATAAAACTATGAAATGCATGATTGATTACAAACATTTTGTATTATATATATTTTTTTCTCTATAGCAAATAGTTAAAGTGCCCTTTATGGTTCAGTGATATAGTTCAATTGCTCTGTTCTAGACTCAGTTCAAATTTGTTCAAAACAGTTCTATTTGTTGAATAAACACACCATGTTAGAAATGAGGCACACTCTTTTTAGTGCTCTTGTCCTGTAAGACACAGCTAGAACTTGCATTAAATATAGAATTATACATCAATGCTCAAAAGATACCGGATAGGTGTAAGAAAATTATACAGGATGATGTGGAACAAGTGGAAAACTGCATCAAAGCATGGAGAATGCTCCATTTTTGCAAAACCCATTGGGAATCGCTTGGGACACGGCCGAGTCCGGCCCATGTCCGAGTCCCAAGTATCCGAGTCCGAGTCTGAGTCCGAGTCTGAGTCCGAGTCCGAGTCCGAGTCCAAATCCGGGATTTTCGGACTCGAGTCCGGACTCGAGTCCGAGTCCGGTCTCGAGTCCTACAACACCGATGAGTGCTACAATTTTGTCAGTGATTTTTTGAGGGGGTTATTCTATACATGTGTGTGCATACCCCGGGTGCATACCTGTCATCAATTATGTGTTTTCGTGTGTATGATATTATATGATTTATACTTCTGCTGTATGTTATTATGCTCTTTTTACGAGGCGAATAAAGAAGATAGAAATAAATAAATTAGTGCCTTGCACTGCTTTTTAAATATATTCTTGAATAACGTTTTTACGAATTTTTCACGTTGTCAATTTCGGGGTATGGTGTTACCCCCTGCGCCCCCAGCCCCCATCGATGCCATTGGTTCCGCTGTTTTTGCATCCTCCCGATGATGTTGCTGATCACAGGTGTTTTCATGGTTTGGAGGAGAGAAGGGGGTATGACTTTAAAGGCATTGTATAACAATGTTTCCAGTTCAAAAAATCTGAGCTGCATGATTCCCCACGCATGCTACCAGTGTATCTGACATGGTTTAAAAATGAAGCCCTGAAAAAATTGCTGTTTAAAACGATCATTAAGTGCTTTAAAAAAGTAAAATCATTGAGAGACCATTCCAGCTTTCCCTCATAGACTGCTGTGTTGCAGAATTCCCTATCGTCTGATAGGAAATTAAAGTGCCAATTTGTATCTGCACATATTTTACTAGTGACAGTATAACTGTCCCAACTTTTGTGTTCTAAGGTGTTTATTTGTCCATTCAAACACTGCCAGATATGTCAGATAGCACAGTTTGACAATTTTTTAAACGTGCCTTCCACAGTGTTATATAGTGTCTTTAATTTGTGCAGGCGTGGTTCTACAGGAAAATGCTCAAGCCCCTTTAAAAAAATCTCGGATAATTTTTTTTTACAGTGAAAATATTAATAAATAAACTGAAGAGATCTAGCAAACACATAAATGTTGAGAAAAGATTCATTTTAAAATAGGCATTTACTATGCCCAGAAACACGTCTTTTAAAGGCAAGGTTCACCCTGACGTCAAGTTGGTTTTAATAACAGCAGAACAATGAAAGAAACATATTAATTAAAGTTTGGCGAAAATCCACCAAAGAATAGCGGAGTTATGAACTTTCAAAGTTTTACATTTGTGACGTCACATGCGAGCAGCTCTCCCATTGTAATTCCATAAAGTGCCTTTTTCTCATAAAATTGAAAATGATGTCACCTGCCCATTCAAGATATAATTAGAAACATTATTTTATACATGCTTCTATAAAAAAACCCCATTTAATTATCATGAACCAATAAAAAGTGACAATTTATGGAATTAATATTATATGACATATGGGGAGCTGCTCGCATGTGACGTCACAAATTTAAAACTTTGAAGGTTCATTACTCGATATTCTTTGCTGGATTTTCGCCAAACGTTCATTCATAATGTTTCGCTCATTTTTGCTTTTATTAAAACCAACTGGACGTCAGGGTCGACCTTGCTTTTTAGCGTATTTTCAAAAAATTCCCATCGTGGGACGGGGTAATTCCTTTCCCACACCTCCCCCCCCCGACGTTCGCTTCGCTCCCTCACAAGTATGACAACCCAATCACAGTTTTTCACATACTTCCTGTAAATCTTGAAATCCTCACTTTAATCCCTAATATCATTCATAAAATATGTCTTTAAAATACACTCAGCAAAAAAAAGAAAGTAAACACTTTTTCAACTTCACATTTGTAATATATAACTTTGATAAAAATCAATGAATTATATGTCAAATTAAAGGCAATTTAATTTTCTTTCAGCCTGTGAGGGTAATTTGAAAATAAATTCTATGCATGAGTGATCACATGCGTTTTTGTCCCCCAAGGTGCAAAAGTCTGAAAGTAAAAATTGCAAAAATGGACCAAAATCCACTGATATTCAAATGGCACAACACAGTCAATGGAAACAAAAGATCAGACTTAGACAATGGCTTTATCTTTGAATAAAAGACAGAATTTGTTAAAACTGCAAGACCATGAAGACTGAGACGTTTTGTCTTTTTACAACAAAGAGAGAGAAAGAGGGGGAGAAACTGCAGCTTCTATGTTACGAATTTTCAATTGGATTTAGAGTATAGACACAAGGGTGGTTACATGTCAGACATTCGAACATTTTCTAAAGTTGAAGGCTGGAGAGAAGCTTCTTTCTCTCTCTCTCTCTTTCTTTCTCTTTGTTGGTAAAAAGACAAAACGACTCAGTCTTCATGGTCTTGCAGTTTTAACAAATTCTGTCTTTTATTCAAAGATAAGGCCATTGTCTAAGTCTGATCTTTTGTTTCCATTAAAGGCAAGGTTCACCCTGACAGCAAGTTGGTTTTAATAAAAGCAGAACAATGAGAGAAACATATTAATGAAAGTTTGGCGAAAATCCACCAAAGAATAACACAGTTACGAGGTTTCAAAGTTTCAAATTTGTGACGTCACATGCGAGCAGCTCCCCGTATGTCATATAATATAAATTCCATAAATTGCCATTTTTTAATGGTTCATGATAACTGAATGGGTTTTTTTTGCATAGAAGCATGTATGAAATAATGTTTCTGATAATATATTGAATGCACAGGTAAAATCCTTTTCAAAGTTCTGAGAAAACGACACTTTTATGAAATTTATATCACATGACATATGGGGAGCTGCTCGCCTGTGACGTCAAAAATTTAAAACTTCGAAACCTTATAACTCTATTATTCTGTGGTGGATTTTCGCCAAACTTTCATTAATAGGTTTCTCTTATTGTTCTGCTTTTATTAAAACCAACTTGATGTCAGGGTGAACCTTGCCTTTAACACTGTTGTGCCATTTAAATATCATTGGATTATGGTCCATTTTTGCAATATTTATTTTTGCACCTTGGGGAATAAAAACACATGTGATCACTCATGCATAAAATTTATCTTCAAATTACCCTCACAGGCTGAAAGAAAATTAAATTGCCTTTAATTTGATATATAATTCATTGATTTTTATTAAAGTTATTCATTGATTTTTATTAAAGTTATATATTACAAATGTGAACTTGAAAAAGTGTTTACTTTCTTTTTTTGCTGAGTGTATGTATATTCCATGCTTAGAAACACGTCTTTTTTTTTGCATATTTTCAACAGTTTCCTTCCTATGGAGAGGGTATCCCCCTTCCACACCATCACCCCTCGCCCTCGGTCGCTTCGCTCCCTCGCAAGTATACTACCCAAAATATACCATTAAAATATGTATACCATGCCTAGAAAACACGTCTTTTCTATGCGTATTTTCAAAAAGTTCCTACCGGGGGAGGGGTATCCCCACATCTTCTCCCTCTTGGTCGCTTCGCTCCTTCGCGAGTATGACTATACCCAATAGTTTTTCACGTACTTCCTGTACATCTTTTCGAAAACATGACTACAATCCTTAATAATCTTCTTTAAAAAAATACCTATAAAATGTGTATTTATAACTGTCCATAACCATACCTAGAACACACGTCCTCATGCTTATTTTCAAAAAGTTCCTACCGTGCATGGGAGGGGGTAAAAAAAACCCCAGACTTATAATCCCTAATAATCTTCATAAGTTACACCCTTTAAATATATATTTACCATGCCTAGAAACACGTCGTTTCTATGCGCATTTTCAAAAAGTTCCACACCCTCGCATTTTTCCGTAGCCCGTCTAAAATTTTCGCTCTAGAACCGCGCATGCATTTGTGACTTTCAAAATTGGTATAAAAAGACCTTTTAGGGCATTACATTTATTTTACGTAAATGATTGTTGTCTGAATTTAGCAAGAGATTAGAGACAACCAAAAGTATATACCATGTAACATTCCACAAGTGTTTCATTGTATCAATGATTACAGTTGACGGTTCACTTAAATTTAAGTGAGTAAAGAGCAAGATAAACAAGGACAACACAAAAGGTACATGTAGCATCAACTTGCCGAGTGATGACCTACATTAATGAACTGCAAACTTTGACCTTCGGTCAACATAAAGCTCAAACTTAAGCTATATCTTCATACGATGTACCCTCTTACCAAATTTCATAAAAATATATTTAACATTACTAAAGTTATCGAATGGAAACCACGTTTTCAGATACAAACATATTTTCACACATTTAATGTGTGTGATGTGTGTGTGTGTGTGTGTGTGCGTGCGGCGTGCATAGATTGTAAGTTACATGACATGTCCCTCAAAGCAAAATCGCCTTTCCTTGTTAAAAAATCCTAGCCAATGCCTGCAGTCCCTCATACCAGCAGTTTCTGCTCATTTATTTGGTTTTTCTGCAAGGGTGACTGTGATCATTGATTTGCTTTCTTGTATAGACCAGACGCGTGCGTCGGCCAGTACGCGATGTCGCGACAGCAATGCTTGATATTTACGATGTTGGTTAGTTATTACTCTCCCTCCTCCGTTCCCCCCCCCCGAAAAAGACTTAAACGAAGGGGGGGTAATGGCCTATATTAGCGTAGTTTGCCATTGGGCATGCGTGTCAGTCGATTAGTTTGTTGCAATTTTTTTTGATCGAATATTACTTCCTCAGTTTTTAAACAATACTAGGGAAATTTGAACACACAATAATTAGTTTGGATTATGGGATGAAGAATATTCCAAGAAAATACCTTGTTGAATTGTGTCATAAATAACGTATACGTATTACGTTGCCATGGTTACTACCCTCATTTCTTCGAGTTATGTTCATTGCCGAATTTGGACTCAATTGGGTCTTGGAGCGTTTGAAGATATGCAAGACTTTTTTTTTTATCATTTGTCAGAAAGCTGATAGGCCGTTACCTATGTGACAGTCTCAGTGTTATGGCCTCTAAATCGGGGACATTTTTTGTATGGAAAACTACTGTCCCTCATGTCGGTCGAGCACTTCGCTCATGAAATCTTCGGGTATCGGCACTACACACGCGCATAAATATAGGCAAATAAATCGGTGAAGGGAAATAGGAATAGGCTATAGCAATCAGACTTACTTCCTAATTTATAGCGATCTCTGACGATTCGTATCTACTCCCTTCAATTTTTGATATTGTGCAGAACTCTAGTGCTGACCAGTAAACAACACGAAGAGATGGAACAGGCCCAAAAGGACTGATAATATTCCACCAGAGTTCCTCATCCATTGCGGGCCAATATGCCTCTAGAATGGCTCCGAGCATTCTACATCCACCTGCCTCCTTCGCCTGAAAATAACCAAAAAAGATCTGGAGGAATGGCAACATATTGCTTGCCGAAGCCAACAAGCCTGTGACAATCCAAAAAACTGATCCGGTGCCCATTTCCCTGACTTGTGTCCCCTTCAAGCTCTAGAGAGCTTCTTCTAGCCGGCTGGAACCCCAATCATGACCCCCAACTCCCAGGATGAGCAGCTGGTTCCGTCGTTGGGACGCAGTACGGATAACACCAGATGGTGAAGCCTCAACAAATGACATCGAAGACAGCTTTGAAAAAACGCCGCAAACTATGGAGCCTCCGGGATAAAAAACGTCATTAGACGTACGTCAGCTACGAGCAGTAGCGTACTGTCAATTCGAGCTACGTACCGCTCAATTCAACATCAGAGCGCCCGATTTGAGTACATTTCCGTACGTAACGCGATTGACATTACGTACTCTTTTTGTGTCGTACGTAACATGTTTGTCCGTACGTATGCAATTGAAAATGCGTATGCCCAGACATTTGCCGGACCATTTCTGATCATCAATCAATGAATCCGTTACTAACACTCCCGACGAGACATAACTTAGCGTCACCAGCGGGTTGAATGTGTGTGTGTGGTGCTGTGATCGTGTGTGTGTGGGGGTTGTGTGTGTGGGCTGGGGTGGGTGTGTGTGTGTGTGTGTCTGTGGTATGTGTGTGTATGTGGTGTCTTTGGGGGTCCTTTGTTTGATGTGGTAGCGGCTGTGATTGTGTATCTTGTTTTTGTGTCTGTATGTCTGATATGTGTCTGTCATGTGTGTTTTGTTAGGCGCGTATTGGGGTGTTGTGTGTGTGTGTGCTGGTTGTGTGTGCTGTGTGGTGTGTGTGTGAGTGGGTCGGTGTGCTTTGGTGTGTGTTGTGTGTGTGTCACAAGATGATGATGTGTGAGTGTATGTGGTGTGGTGTAGTGTGATGTTGTGTGTGTGTGTGTGCTGTGTGAGTTATGGTGTGTAGTTGTGTGTGTTTTTGATGTGGTGGTGTTTGTGTGTTGTTGTTTTGTGGTATGTGTGTGTGATGTGTGTGTGAATGTGAGTGTATGTGTGTGTTTGTGCTGTTGGTGTGTGTGGTGTGTGTGTGTGTTGTGTGTGTTGTGTGTGGGGTGTGTGTGTGTTTGGCCCTTATATGATAAAGCAGGTGATTACAATATCTGAATAACAACTGAAGAATCAATTCAAAAATACAGACAAAACTGACGCGTTTATTCAAGTGATCAGAATAACATCACATTCAGCGTAAACCTCTGTTGTTTTACACCTAACAATACTTTAATTGCCGTGCTGACTATATTGACATAAGTTATCTGCAACAGTGGTCTTTTACACTATAAGTCTAAGATAGGCCTATAGCAAATTAAAAAAACATAACGAAGAGGACAATAAAAACTTTGTGTTCCGTTCAACCAAAACACTAAGAAAATAAATCTGTAAAAATTTTTTTTTTTTCAGCATGCAATTTATAAACAAGGGAAGGATGTTTTACAGCTTAGAGGAAAGCGGCAAAATTAGCGAAAGCCAAAAAGTAAAGCATAAAAGAAAAGTTTATTCTAAAGCCCGACGCTTGAATTCATACGGACCAAACATGCAAATCGGAAAGCAAAACTCAAAAGGGCGTTGTCAAAGTCTGACAGGTGCGGATTGGAGAGGCGGGGAGGGGGAGGGCGGTAGGGGGGAGGGGGAGGGGGGGGGCGGCAAAAAGTCTCGAGCATTGCCCGCAATCAATTTTCTGACACCTTCAAAAATCTTAATGTGCAATACACAAAAAAGTATTGAAAAGAACTTAAAAACCATTTATAAACTATAGCATTCAAGAATACCAGCAAATCTACAAAATTGTCAAAATTTTCGGTAGCGCTTATGCGGCTACGCAAAATTTCCGTATTTCATTTTTCTTGCTTTTCAAATATCATGTCTGTACATATGTTATTGTTTTTAATGAAAAACATGAATTTTTTTGACTTTTCTTCCCCCCCCCAATCCGAAAACGATCGATCGCCACAATGAATATACCTTATAAATAGGTATTTACTGATGCTTTGGAAAAACATGTCTCTTACTACTTCGTATTACAAAAATTCTTGCCAGTGGGCTTTCCCATCACACTACCCCGTCCCACCACCCAAGCAATGTTAAAATACACCCTCCAACCCCCCACCCTCCCAGCTTTGGTCACTTCGCTCCTTGCAAGTGTGATTTCCAATCCTAATCTTGATAAAAATATACCATTGCCAAAAAATATGTATTGACAATGCCTAGAAACCATCTTTTTTGCGCGATATTTCAAAAGTATACCCTGGGAGGGGTTATCCCCCGCCCACAACCCCCCCCCCGCCTTCGGAGGATTCGCTCCTCGCAAGTATCACTGCCCAGTTACCGTTTTACATACTTTCTGGTAATCTTTTTGAAACCAATTCCTAATAACTTCATAAATACCCCTTGAAATATTAATTTACCATGCCAGAATCACCGTGACGTTTTCTATGCCATTCCCCGCTCGGTCGCTTCGCTCGCATGTTTCCATCAAGCCCCATGTAGCCCCCCCCCCCCAAAAAAAAAAAAATAAAAAAAAATCGCTTCTTGAACAGCGCCTGTAGTCAGGCCTAAATGTATGATTTTCCTTTATTGTATTGTAAATATGTATTTTTCGTTAATTTAGTATGGAGCTTGGTTTTGGATTTGG
>JZLH01S0289425.1:0-22268 GCA_001188425.1 Eucidaris tribuloides
TACTAGCCTATCTGGTACAATGAAAAACACACCCGAAATGGAAAGTAGTGTAGAACAGAGCAAAAAAAACCCTCTCTTGTATGATACAAATAGCACAGAACAGTAGAAATACAGCCCTAAATAGCAGAATAAAGCAAGCCTACATGTATAAACCAATTACAAAAATAAATGCCGAACAAGAACAAGATGAGAAGACGTCCACAAAATATCAAAGAAGGGGACGAATATTAGGCTGAAAATACAACCCTTTAAAAAAAAAAGTACCCCTTTTTACTGAAAAACGTCGCCGCCGCCGTAGATCCGAAATTCGACCCTTATTCGAAGTTTTTTTGGACAAGCATGGGTACCACTCCAGATATTTTTGTGAGCATCCACTGGATTGGGTCAAATAGTCTTATTGACTACAGTTATTTAATTAACTTTTTTTTTTACCCCGGTAGTCCAGTGGATGCACGTTTCTGTATTGTGTTATGTACATTTTATGTGTTGCATGATAATTTGTATTTTGTATTTTTGATTTGCCAAAATTAATAATAGTAATGATACACTAACCCTAACTGCAACTCCTAACCCAACCCCTAACCCTAACCCTAACTTGATTCTGAACTGGAAGCCCAATGTCAACTCTAACCCTAAGTTTTCATCATCCAAGATATTTTCACTGCACCAACTGTTGCTGAAGTAAATGTCAGGTCACCCCCTGACTATGCCGGGTTTGGGGGGGGGGGGGATTTTGGTTCCCCTTGCAGATTTTTCACCACAACATTGGGACTGCTGAGATTTGGTCGATATGGCTGTAATTGCAGGAGCCAACACTCATAAGGAGTTTCTACTATGGCATCTTTGTTTTTTGCTGCACATTAAATATATGTGACCTGTTGATACAAATTACGGGGGGATTTGTTGATGTTGGATAACAATCCATTATATTTAGGGTTACATTATGGTTAATCTTGCAATGTGAAGATACAATTCAGCCAAATTTTCAAGCTCCCGAAAAAATATGGTCAAAGTTAAATTCAAGAAAAATCTTCCGAATCACTTATGGTCCTCAAATTTGGACAGATAAAAGATGAGTTAATGTACTTATTGAAAATATCAGAATCCCAGAATCAACTTTTGTAACCCAGCCTGACTATTTACCGCATTTACATGAAAACTTCCATTGCGTCTTATTAATAGTTTTGTGGTGACAGGTAGGTAGGTAGGTACTCTTGTGATTAACAATAACATACAGCATGATAATGAGTGCTATAGATCCTGATGTCCCAAGAAGCTGACTGCCAAATGTCATAATGTCGCCAGGGTGACAAGACCTTTAATCCCATTAGTTATTGTGTTAAAGCTGCCATGTTTTGGCTATCCTGAACATTTACCATTTTTGAGATATGGGGTTTTGTCACCCCAAGGGACGATAACTAATACCCCTTTCACACCGGGTGAACATCGCGAGACTTTCTCCGTGACGTCTCCGTGAACTTTTGGTCTGAATGGGCGTCGCGGGTAAGTCGCGGAGAAGTCGCGGTGAAGATTTGACAAAAAAGTTACCCTCGACAATTGGAGGGTAATTCTCCGTGACTTCACCGTGAAACCGTTGGTGTGAAACGCCGTCTCGCGAGATGTCACGGTGAATTCACTTCGCGTATGCGCGTATCACACTAATTAGCCCTTTGGTTGGTTAGCAGCTGCGCAGTACCTGCAGTGGACGGAGAAGACGCGTGGAAATCTGTGTGGTTGATTGAACTGAAGTGTCTTTATTTTCATTGTAAGCCTATAAACTTTACTAAAATGTCAGAGTAATTAGACTATTATTACCTGACATATTGCTTTATTATAGTAATATAATCAGAATTAGACCATCCCATCCCGACCCATAATAGTTACTCGCCATTGAACTCGATCTTGTTTGAGTAACAAGGTTCGCGAACTGGTATATCTCCTGGAAAAACAGCATTCCCATCATGAAAACTAATTCCAGCTCGATCCATTTTCGAAGTAATCATTAAGCAAAATCAACAACCGTAGTTGAGATGGCCTGTTGCAGTAAAATCATGTCGAATGGATCGGGTAGACAAAATTCGGTCTGAAAGGGCAACATGAATTTACGCGCATTTTTTTCACCGTGAAAGTCACGGAGAATTCACCGTGAATTTCATGGGCTGAAGTCGATCTGAAAGGGGTATAACATTACTGATTTACTTGCTGGCAGCCATTGTATAGAACACTATTACATAAATTAGGCATTTTAGTGGTAAAATAAAAAGCCATATTTTGCACACTGTGTCGTGTGTGTGTGTTCATCCCTGGCCATATTACAGATATTACAATTTTTTCGGTATTTTGCCATATTGACCTAAGCTTTAAAACCTGGCCATAAATTCTGATACAGCCCGCTTCCGCATCCCTTGTGCATATGTGCAAAATATGTCACTGCGTAGATCGACGCTAACGCACATACGCGTTGGACCCTGGATGCCACAGTTGCAGCACCGTGTGCCGTGCCTTTAACTTTTCTGAACATAAACAAGACCGCAGTTGAGGCAGTAAGGGAAGTCAGTGGCCAAATTGGTTGTATGAATTAAAACAAAGTTTGAAGAATGCCTAATATATATAATAATAATTATTTTGGCTGGCCTTTTTCAGGGGATACCAAAAATATCGCCCTCACGAAAACCATATTGCACTGGTCTTCGACTCGTGCAATATCATTCTACATGTAGCTTGGGCGATATTTTCTGGTATCCCCTTCAAGGCCAGACAATATAATGTAAATATCGTTATGTAATATTATGGAAGTCATAACAAACAGACCTATGTTATTTCCTTTGACTTGCTGCTGTATGGCAGTATTGTTAAATGAAAGACGATACAATTTTCCGGTAGTTGACCTTAAAGCCACAGGATAACAATGACCACACTTTAAAAAATGTGAGATACATAATGCTATATGCTCCAAGTGTCTTTGATAGGGTCAAAAAATGAAGCCCTGAAAAAAACTGTATTTCAAAATGAACATTTAGTACTTTAAAAAAGTGAAAATCATAAGTTTGACCAGATTCACCTGCCCATTTCCTCCCACAGACTTACTATGTGTAGATCTAGGCTATTTTGTACTCGACCCGACTACTAATTGTTTATTCATTTATATCTTGCCAGTGGCAGCATAAATTCCCAACTTTTGTAATTTAGGGTGTTTATTTGTCCATTCAAATACTACTATGTAGCTCAGATAGCAAAGTGTGATAATTTTTTTTTTTTAATTTGAAGCTCCCAAATGTTAGCCTGTGTTTTTAAAGGTTATGTAAACATATCAATCAATGTTTCTTATGAAAGTCTACACCAGTGTATTTATATTCTTCGTTATATTGGTTTATATTGGTAGAAATATGTACTGTTTGGCACAGAGGCATAATGCAATGTTATAACTGTAGCATTTATTGTAAATTTGATGAAAAAGTTTATTCAAATTTATGGGCTTTCGTTGAAGCCTGTCGTCCCTGAGTGTGCAATTTAGTAAAGGATGTGCCTTTATTTCTTCCAGACTCTGGTTCCAAAGTAAGAAGTGCTAGTCTGGAGCGGCCATCCCCTAAACCCTCGTCAAATTCTCACAGAAGTTCAAGCGGTGATTCAGTTAGAGGAAGGAGGTAAGAACTGAAAAGAAAGTGCATTGATTCACAGTAAGTTGTTGGTATTGTGGAAACTTGAGTGGTAATGAAAGTATTGTAAATGTGAAATATTTTGCAGTGAAGAAATTTGTGTGCGTTTCCTGAGTAAATTAGTAAACACAATCAAATATTATCTTTCAAAGCTATTTGGTTGATTTTTGTAGGTCTGCTATTCTATTTGGTATGTAGACATGCCGTTTGGACAGTGTGTGCATTTGTTGTAGCTGCTTAGGCAGCCTTGTGCTGTGTAAGGTTGCTTTCCCTGTACATTGGCTGTCTCTGAAATTAAACATATGACATTTCATCAAACTCCTCAAGTATGAAAATGTGCACTTGGGAGTAGGAGGGATTAACGAAGGGGGTCATACACCCCTTGATTTGTGAATGATTTAAAATAAAATAAAGATTAAAGCCACAATTAAACATAAACAAATTAAACTAAACATTGGAAGAGAAAATTGATATTTAACTGGTTACTTCAGAGATTGTGTAATTCAAAATGATTATTTACTGCTTTAAAATAGTGAAAATCTACAAGTACTCCGGTTCACCTGATTCACCTGCCTAATTTCCTCGCACAGACTTACTGTGTGCAGATCTAGGTTATTCTATACTCCACTGCAGTGGGTATTTTTTTTATTCATGCATGCCCTGCCGGTGGCTGCATAACTTTCCAAACTTTTGTATTTTAGGGTGTTTATATCCATTTAACTACTACATGTACATGTAGCTCAGATATCACAGTTTAACAATTTTTTAAATTGAAATTCCACAATATCAGCCTATATGTCTTAAAGGTTAAAAATATAGGAGAGGTTACATTGGTTCTTTGGAAATATTACAAAGGTGAAACTTGTCAAACTAAACATTGGAAGAGAAAATTGATATTTAACTTGTTGTTTCAGAGATTGTGTAATTCCTATAGAGTCAATATATGGCACATCCAGTTCCCATATCCAACAGGTTAACAGTAATAATTGAAGTAGAAAATTTATGTTGCCTGTAAAATGATTTTGCCAAGTAAAAAAAACTTCAATCGTGGTATTTAATTTTGATGTACATTCTCTTCCTTTCATCCTGCCGACAGTAATTCCCGAACCAGGCACGACTCGGACTATCGCGCCGGCGACTACAAGTCTGCTGACGATTATTACGACGATCCCGACAATGATTATGATTATGGCAACTACGACTCCAGACGCAACTCTGCCGGCAAGAGGCTGGATCCCCTCACAAAGAACTCTCCTTCAAAGTATTCATCCAATCACATATTGCCTCACGACAGGTTAAAAGCAATGTCAAATGAGAAGTAAGTAGAATGTGTGGCAGTATTCCAGGGATGACCTACTGCTCAAGAATTATTTTCCACATGTTCTGGAATATTTTGGAATATTCCGGAATAAAATGGAATTGAGCTAAATCTTAAAAAATAAAATAAATTTCTTTTCAATCACAGTCTCGCATCAAGTAAATATACATGTTCGTACATTGCAAAAGCCAATTACATGTTTAGACAAGCATAAGGTGTAGATTTCTATTGGCAAATGGGAAGGAATCTTTAGAGTGGGAATATTCTGGATTATATACCACATTCATATATTCTTGTTCATTGATTGGTTAAAAGTATGTCACGTGATTAAAAATAAACACACTATTCTGTCAGTCTAGGAGCGGAGAGTACATAGTAAAGTACTATCGGACTCTCATGACTCTTATCGAGTCCGATAGTACATTAAATCTGTCAACGATGAGGGCGCTATACTATTTGCCCCACCCGCGACCGACTAGCTAGCTCGACAGCTTGCGACGCGATTTGACCTTATTGCGTGCGTGCATTCATGCAGCCTTTTGCTGTGCCAGCGAATTATTATATTATATTCTTTTAGTAAATAATTTTATGTGTTATCATGTAGATCTAATCATACTTTTCACCAATCAATAAACAAAAATATATGAATGCAGTATATAAAACAAATATATTCTGCCATTAGAGGGTCTGGTTTAAAACTATGGTTCCTCGGTGACTGCAATAGTACTATTTTGCTTCGGGGCTGCACCCCTCAGCAAAATAGTACTATTGCAGTCACCTCGGGGCCCATAGTTTTAACCAGACCCTCTAATGGCAGTATATATTTGTATAATAATCCCACTGGAAAATTATTTTTTAAGGTTACTGTAGCTTGAGTATATACACGCTTGACCATATTTTCTTGTTGTGAGTAGGACTACTCATGGAGCTCACTTTGTATTGTTTGCATTCTGCGTACATGTATGGGCTTTCGTAAGGCGTCATTCTGCTGTTGTGTAACATAGGAAAATTTTCATTTATCATTGATGTATGCTTTACCTATGCCACCATGGCATCACATTGTGATCATGCTATATTCTACATGACAGAACAGTTAAATATTTTGTTGAATTGATTTATCTGATAATTCTCACTTACATACTATCATAATAAATCTCATACCGATGTGAAGTTTCTAAAATGACGTGTAATTTTGCTACAGAATGTTTTTTTCATAAGATGCAGCCATAAAAGAATTTTTTTATTAAAACTGAACAGTTGTTGCGTCAGTCTGTCCGTGCTAAGTTTTCATTATCATTATTAATGCGCAACATCAACTGGTGTTTTTCCCAACCTGTATTATTTGTTCACAATTTTCTTTATTATTAAAAGATTTTTTTTTCCTTAATTTGCCTCTCACGACACGGTTGAGTACAAAACTAAGTGTATTTTGAATCACTGAGAATACAGGATGGCTACAGGGGTGTTATTAGGTTCTAATCCACTATACAGCGGGCACTTGATCATTGTTATAGATTATTATGAACCTAATAATATGTAGCTATGCGGCAATCTTGGTGGTCTAGTGCTATGACACCCGACTACTAACCAGGAGGTTGTGGGTTCAATCCCCACCCGAGTCAGACTGTGATTTTTGTCACAGTGGCACAAAATCATACCCTGAGTTTGGTGCTTAACTGCATCTTGAAAGGCAAATAAAAAACATTCTTTAATAATATTTTACCGACGCAATAATACATTATTTGTAATAATTTTCTTCATTGTTTTTCCATTTCTATACATCAGTGGATCCCCACTCTCCAGTGCCCGTACACCGACGCCCCCCTCGTCACGCCCTTCGTCAAACTATCGCAAGACCAGCGCCGATAGCATCTCCGGCCGCAAGCTGCCCAAGTTCTGCCATGAATGCGGAACAGGTTACCCCGTGCCAAATGCAAAGTTCTGCTGCGAGTGTGGCACGCGGCGAACTGCAGTTTATTGAACCGGTATCCTTGATGTATTGTACTTTACTGCCCCAGTACTAACAAGTTCACTATTGCTCTCACCTTGAGGTAATGGTACTTACAGTTAACCACAGAATTATGCATACACTTAATACCTTTTTGTTATTTTTCAAACTTGAATTGTTCCAAATCTAGCATAGTTGTTTATAATAATGTATTGAATCGTATACCAAATTAAAGATGAAATAATAAGTCTTTTACTTGCTGACGATTACGTACCATGATCATTCATGCATAAAGAGATATTTTCCATCAAACATATCTATGTCATTTTTAGACCTCCTATGACAATTGAACTGTAAACTGTATAAATGCTTCAATGATAATGGCTTGTTTGTACATTTTTGGAGGGATGAAATACTGTCCTTTCATTTGATATTTCATCTGGTATGTATGTTGAATATTATCATTTTGACAAGAATTGAAATATGCATTACAAATCTCTCTCATAATCTTTGTACAAACTCAATGGAGGTTTTGTACTGTGGAAGTTGATTCTTCTAAAATGATTCCAGAATGAGGAACAGCAATTGAAATACAATGAGTTGTGTATCAAATAGTCGTATATTAAATCAGCTATTAAATAGATAAATGAATAAGCAAGATCAATAAAGCATGTTATGCTTCAATGATCACAGAAAGGTCTGAAAATTACAAGAATGTGTTCAGTGGACCATATTTGCTCATGCATGCATAACCACGGTATGTAACCATGCCCAAATAGTAGATTATTATTCTACCTTTACTTTGATATACTATAGGACATAAAAAAAAAAATGTGTTAGAATTGGGGCAGTTATATGTGCTTAAAATCATCTATGCACTTGGTAAGTGTATGAATAATTCTGGGGTTAACTGTATATGGATGAACAATTACTGTGAGACCATTGAGAGTCAGGAAAGTGAATTTTACCTGTGATTTTCTGACAAGAACAGTGAAAATTTTTTGCATTGGTTTCATGTACCATGCAAAATATCAATTTCTGTACAGCACAGAGATACTCTGAGTGTGACTGGATAAAAATTTCATGTGAGTGAGTACTGTATTCATCTTAATTTTTAAATTAAATAATCTGAATTTGGCATTTTATGAATGTATTCCTATCCCAACTCTTATTTTGAACTCAAGCAAGATTGGTTGTTCAGTTTCTAAAGCAGTTATTTCCATTGTTAGGTAGAATACTTATACTGTAAACAGTCACTGTGAGACCACTCAAGTGTTAGCAATGGGAATTTGTGTGAATGGTTTTACATTAAGGACAGTATAATTTTCCTGTGTTGGTTGTATGTCCTGTGCACAATATCCATTTCTAACTTAAGGATACTCTGAGTGTGCTTGTTTAGAAATTTGATTTTAATAAGTACTCCATTCATCTGATTTTTTTTTTAATGGAAAAAGCAATGAAATTAAGATTAATTGAGTGATTTCTATGAATTGCAGATTTAACTGAATCATGTCACTAATAGAGTATACAGTATAGTAGGGTACCTGCACCTTGCCAGGGGCCCTAATACTGCCACCCCACGTAAAATGAAATAGAAACCCGCTTAACAAACAATACGCGTTGGGCTGTGTGTGGTACGCTAAACACTTGTCACGATATTCCCAAACCATGCAAAATTAAACAGAACAGGGAATTTTGGATAGAAAATTATAAAATAATCAGAAACGCATGTGACCTGCGTTGATGTTTTTACATAGAGATCAGTGTAACCTCACTCACGTCCTCTATGTGCATTGTCTATGGCAAAGCAGGGTGGCAAGGTGAGGGCCTCAATGCTGATGCACAAGTAAAATGACATCGTTCGCGTTTGACGGCGAAAGCTAGGAAACAATCGCATCGATCACTGAACTTGTTATTCTATTGGAGTCTTCAGCATTTTCTCTTTATGTGAGTAGAATTTTCATAGAATTTTGATGATTGTAATGCAAAAACATTAAAGTGGAATGATACCCAGACGCATTCCTGCATTCAGAGATTACAGAACAATGCAAGAAGGAAATTAGTGAAAGTTTGAACAAATTTGCTTGAATGGTTCAAGAGTTATTTTTGTTCAAAGTTTATTTGATCCTTGTTATGGAGGATTGTTAAATTGGCAACTCTACCAGGTTTTTAGATGAAAGTGTGGAGAACTCTCCATTGGTTTTGTACACAAATTTTCACTTATTCTCACTTTTTATCAAATATCTGATTTGCTCTTGCTTGTTGTGCGAGTATGTCCCAGCAAAAATGCTTCTACATGTTTTTCTGAAAGAATTTAGATACTTTCTCAACTGACACTTCAGAAAACTGCAAATTATTGAAAATTTGTGTATGAATCCAATGGGAAGTTCTCCACACTTTCATCTGAAAAGTGGGTAGAGTTGCTAGTTTAAGGATCCTCCATAACAAGCATTAAATAAACTATGAACAATCATAACTCTTGAACCGTTCAACCAAATTTACTCACACTTTCACTATTTTCCATCTTGTATTGTTCTGCACTCTCTGAATTCAGTAAGATGTCTGGGTTTCATTCCCCTTTAACTATGGTGAGGTGCAGGACACCCGACTATATATGATGTTTTAACTATTGAAGAAAACGTCAGTATTCATAATGAATTGAACAAAGAACACACACCTGTAATGTAACTTCAAACGTGCTACAGAAATTACAGCTCTATGGACATTGTGTGTATTGTGTAGTGCATACAGTATTTGCAACTTTGGTAAGTTAAGAGTTAACATATCGAACCACGTATATAAGTACATGTAACTTGATGTCTGACTCGATATATGCTTAGTTACGTCGGCAAGTTAAGTTTATAGAGACTAGGAGTTGTATCAATAAGGTTTTTTGCTACCCGGAGACCGGACTTCAATATCCGGACGGTTTCGAATAACCTAAAACAAGATTGCCTGTCATAATATTGTATTCACTGTTGATGTTGGATAATCCCCACTGACAAACGAAGAGTTACAGTCCTGTGAGCATGTACATGTCAGACTGCCTTCTGTATTAGTGTTCACAAGGGGGAAAAATATGTACTTGAAAAGATTTATATTTCTTCCTCTCTAAACTGACAGACTCACCATTAAACCTTGTCTCCCAGACTCACCTGCATTTCAGCACTTTCTAAATCAGTGGATAGAGGTCAAACTTTCTCCCCAGTAAGTCCTGATGACCTTCCATAATATCAACTGCAATTGAGAGCTGAGTGAGATGAACTTATAAACTTTATACACACACTTCTAAATAACCTTGATGACAAATTCATGACTGGTTTTACTTTTGGAGGTTGGTATCCGGTCGGTCGGATAACTGTATTGATACACCTTTAATAGAGACATACATGTACATATATTATGTAGATGTTCACTCAATCAAAATTAATAGGACAATGTTTCGTGACATGTTTGTATACATTCATTATTTATAGATATACATATTATAAATCATGTCAATCTATTTCCCTGTAAGTAGATGTCAGTGGCTGTACATCTTGTAGTCATCTTTGTATTCTGCCATTGTAATTTTTGTTATGTTTCCAGCAAATGTACTTGCAATAAGTGGAAATACAGTTGGTTCTGTCACTTATTATCGCCTGCTCCATAAGGTTTTCATGAAAGTCCCATGTACCGGTGTGAACTTGAAGAATCCCATATCTTGAGATTATTAGCAGGAGCTGGGTTGAGGAAGAACAATTGTAGTATAGTACCCACTGTTCAATGATATAAATGTTTGTACAACACCCAAGTAGATCCTTGTCATTTGATTGGAGGATTGATATTCAATAAATACTCTATTGAGCGCAGCGTGCAATTTGGGTCCATTCAATGTGCATTTTTGGCTCCATACAATTTGCTCCATTTTCATGCTGCCGTAGCTATCACTGCACTGCATGCACTGTACGTAGTGCGCTACATGTAACTCATACTGTACACGCGCTGCCCCTCTTAGCTGTGTGATGTTCGTACTGTAATGAGTTTCAAGATTGAACTTTGAACATATTCGGAGAGCATAACTAGGAAGTCCTACTACTTTAATAAAGATTTCACTGTCTGGCGAAATTTAGACTAAAATGAGGAAACTGCAGAGACATTGACTATACACATGTACAGGGTTGTTGCTACGCTGGGCGGCGCTGGGCGGGGCCACCCACTACCCAAATTTTCCGCCCAGCACTCCAGGCGAAAGACCAGTCTCCTGCCCAGCGCTACTTTTCATTACCAATGATTTTTTTGCATAAAAAAAGAGAATATTTTCAAGTAAACTAACATCATCAGGCTCAGATAATGGTCCTGAGTACTACCTTATGACTTCTTATTATGATATAACTGTTAAAACGTACGATATCACTTGCTTAGCAGCGAATTGATCATAATCGCTGCACTCCGCTCGCATGGTCTTGGGAACAGCAAGATTTCCATTACTCACAAAATTCTGGCTACAACCCTGCACATGTACATTGAACTTGCTAAATTTGTGAATAAGCCAGAATGCAAGTATGCCCATTTTTTCATACTTTACTATCCTCCAATCAAATGACAAAGAACAAATAATGAATGTTTTATCATTCGTTCAATAGTACAAATTGAAAGGTTAAACGTCCCATAGAACTCGGCTTCACCTCGTTGAATGGAATGTTCAATCTTTCAACTCATGAAATATTTGTACCATTGAACTCATAAACATTCATTATTTATATGGTATGAAATACTGTGCAAATTGACAAACGAAGCACAGGTAGGGGAGTGCAGATAAGTGATCGAAGCAACGAAGAGTTAAGCACAACTTTTTAAGTGCATGCTTCTCTCATAACCGTTTTCCCTTACCCTAGGAAGTCCCAGTGAATACTAAACATGTGGCCTTGATATTATTAGACATGATTCATACCTGTCGTGTTAACGGTGTAGTTCACAAGCAAGCATCCAAGAAATAGTGTTACTTATACTATTTCCTTGATGATCATCATAAAATGTCGACAGTTTATTCAAATTTCCATTGAAATGTTGATGAAATCCGTCCACTTGTGTTCACTTTGTGTATGATACCAACATGTATATTATAGATAATATAGTAACCACTTTGTATTGAGTGACAGCTTTGCATACAATGTGTCAAACAATCTCTGTATGTCTGCAGAAAAATCATACAGATTTTTGATTACGTACTTTAGTTATAGATTACTTGTCACCAATTGGTCAGAATTATATCGTGTGAATAGTTGATTGTGTCAATCATTAGTGCTACTTCTTAACTTCTTCTTCTTCTTCTTTTTCTCCCCCTCCTCTTCCTCCTCCTTCTTCTTGATATTAATATTACTATTGGGATGGATTAGGGAGAGTGTTATATATACCAAACACCACAAAATGTAAACATGAAGATGTATCTTGCCTTTTTCATGTGAAAAGAGAATTCCATATAGGTTATGGGCAATGAACTTTACGTGTGTGATTATTATTTCTGTTTTTAACATTTTATACCTAATAATTGGGCGAATCAACTCTTATGTTTGAATTATGAATAGGTATAAATGATTTACTGATCTGCTGTATTGTTGGAAATTGTAGCTCCCTTTGTATTTTCCACATTTCCTCATCCACATCCCTGAAATGACGGAAAGCGTTGTAAGGACAGTACCTCTGCTCTCCACAGTTGGGAGTGATAATTGTCGCCATTTTCTTTTTGAGTAGTCCTTTTGTCTATACCACGAACCATTTTCCCCTGAATTAAATGAATCAATGAATGAATTTGCCTATATGTAATGTATAAAGCTTGGATTTATTTAGATTAAATTATTGTGTAAATAATTTACAATGTGACATTAAACGACTTTTCATGGTCACTATACCGTCAGTACAATATCTGAATCTATGACTATGTTGTTATGTGTAGTTTCATGTCAATTGCTTGCAGTTATCAAAAGATATCATGTTTAAAGCTCAGCAACATGATTGGCAGAAATTAAAAAATGCCTTTAGAACCAAACTGGTTGACAGATAAACCAATTGTACACCAGCTGGAGTGGATCTCCTGGCAGGAAGGATTTGTCTTGAGTTTGTTTACTTAAGGAGAATCAAACATGAACAGGCCAGCGGTTTAATTTTATCGCGGCACGATAGATTTAATCTCTATAGAAGCCTTAGAAGGCTATACTACAAATTTTTCTGTTATACAAGGCACACTGATTGGCATTACATGTATTTTAAAATGAGTCAACTTTTGACTACCATATTTTCACATTACAATCCCTGCATAGTTTACTTGAATCTAGAATAGTTTTTACCCAAAGGTGAGGACTGTCCCCATTCATGCCATTTGCCTTTAACATGAACATAAGTACCCAGAGCTAAGAATGAAGATACTACCTTTTCCAAAGCAACCATGATTGGTTACCACAATTTTGTAATTCAAGCTGTTTGATTGCATTGCAGTCGATGGTTATGCCATCCGTATCCCTCTCTAATTTCAACTTAATGCTTTTGTGTTCCCAAACTGATAAAGAGCTCAAGGAACACACGTTCTGGGCAATATGATCTTTGATCATCCTAATCCGAGATCCAGTCAGATCACTCTGTCACAATACATACCTGATCCTAGTTTTCAAAGGAAGATGGAGCCGGCAAGTACAGGAATTAGTTAAAGTGATAGGCTAACATTGTGGAGCTTCAATTTAAAAAAATTGTCAAACTTTGATATCTGAGCTACATAGTAGTGTTCAAATGGACAAATAAACACCCTAGAATACAAAAGTTTGGAAAGTTACACTGCCAATGGTAAGTTATGCATGAATAAACAATTAAAACTCGGGGCGAGTTTTAATAGCCTAGGTGTACACACAGTAAGTCTATGGGAGGAAATGGGCAGGTGAATCCGGCCAACTTACGATTTTCACTTTTTTAAAGCACTAAATAATTTGTGACAACGGTACAGTGTACAATTTGAGCTTGTGCTCGTACGACATCATTTTGAGACATCACACAAAACAATATTATTCCAATATTATTAGCTTAGTAGTTGAATTTGAAAAGTATGCATAAGGTTCTTAAATAACAAACTAGTGACAGGACATTTCAGCATTTGGCCTATAGAGAGGTCTCTGGTTCAGGGTATTTTAAATCCCAGGTTTAGTTTGGGGGATTTTTTTTTATTTGAAAGCTTTATGCCCAAAGATCATATCACACCAATAACTGATTCTGAATATCTTTCGTTTTTTTTTTTAAATTAATTACCCCGGAGATTTTCGACTATAACATTATAGCATCCAAAGGGTTAATAAGGTGTTAAGGTTATCCGATTTATACCTCATCAGAAAGAAGAGAGTCTGCTCTTTCTGATGAGGTATAACTCCGATAAACGATAAACGTAACACCTTATTAACCCTTTGGATGCTATAATATAAAATTTTGTCTAAAATCTCCGGGGTACCCCCTAATCTCGGGGGTCCCCCCTAAAAAATACGAAAGATATTCAGAATTTGTTATTGGTGTGATATGATCTTTGGGCATAAAGCTTTCAAATTAAAAAAAAATAATCCCCCAAATTAAACTTGGGCTTTAATGTAATATAGAAACCCCAACAGACCATTAGCCTATAGTGTTATCTTGGGACATCACACAGAACAAAATTCGGTGTAAACAGTGTAATTTGAAATAACGTTCACTTTGGATTTTATTCTGTTAAGTTGACATATCAAATTGAAAACTTCTTTCGCTTTCATGTACAATTGTCATAAGCATGTACAGAATAGAATTAAAAGTAAATGTTATTATCACTGTAGTAAATGAGCAACATCATCTTTATCTACAACCAGGGCCGACGCCAGGGTAAAATCTTAGAGGGGCGTCAGAAACCAGTTTAACGGAGTAATCATATCCATACAGTTGCACATGGGCATTTCCATGAATTATTGGACAAATAACAAATTATATAAATTGCTCTATCTCGAATTATATTACATTTTAATGGTTTGAATGGGTATGAATCATGAAGAAACAATGGGGGACATCATTTCTACTCTAAATTTTACATCTTCAACAGCACCCTCTAGGAGAATCAGAACCAGAAATACCACAATGTGGGACTAGAGTGACTATATCTCAGTTTTATGAAAAACTATCATTTATTCTGCAGTTTTTTCCATGCCAATAGCCTCTTCTCATTGTTTTGAAAGTAATAAAGCCCCACATATGCATACTAAATCTGAAAAAGACATGAATAAACGGAAATTAGTGTGGATGGACAAAATGTAACGTAACTAACCGTAACGTAACTAACCATGTTTTTGATGTAGTTAAAAATGAAAAGATTTTTATCAATAAGTTATATATTAAATGACTTATCAAGACACCAGAAATAACGTGAATACCACAGTTTGTTTCAGTTGAAAACAGGTTGAGGAAACTTTGAGCACAAAGACTTGTCATTTTTTTCATGTCCTTTTTATGTAACGTAACTAACCATAATCAAAGTTCATGTTATTACCCACTGAAACATGTCTCATTATTTTGCTTGATGTTGTGAAGTAGGTGCCTGTCTAGAGAACTGACAGTACCAAAACAGAAAAATAATATCAAAGCATATTCATGTAAGAGCCAAATGTAGAGTAAAGTTTGTCATAAAGTGTAACGAAACTAATCATGGAATTGCCCATATACATTCTCGATATGTATTTTTGCTTCTACGTTGACATACACATATGCAAGGAGAAATGTAAGGAAAAAACATATGATTGTAATAATTGTTATACATTCTGACTAAAACATGTACTAATACTACTTCTTGGACTACGTTTATATAATATTGGATGGCTTTGAGGTGGACATGAGAAAATATTGTACGACTTGTGACAAATATTTTCTGTGTCCACCGAAAATAAGCCATCCAATATTATCATTATTATCTAAATCCACTAAAAAAAATATCAAATTAGACATTAAAATCTTCTACAAATCGTCGAGTCTGCCAATGGCAGTAGTCCAGCAGCCAAGGGGGTTAACCTTGTTTTAGGGTCTATAGTTTTTTTCTTTGCAGATTATGCTTCCTGAGACCATCAATTTGAACAATCTTAAAACTGACACTCTGTCAGCCTTGAGCAATTTGAGATATTCGGAAAAAACAAAATGGCCGCCAAAATGCCCGATTTTTGCATAGAAAAATATAAAAGCGAATGTTTGTTTTAGTAAAGGACTACCAGTTGTGCATATTTTTAGAAGTACATCACCATAGACAAGGCAGGAAGCATTGTTTCATCATAGATGACATGTCAATTTGAATATTTCCAATAAATCACTATTTTAGTCTCAGTTCCAGACCCTGCGACTTTACCTTCTTCCAAATAGACGCACAGCGGATATGAGCACCCCAAAGCCTGCGATGTCAGGCAGATGTAGCCTCAACACACTAGTCTTACTTATAATTATGATTCTTACAACCATCAGTTTGAACAATCTTAAAAGTGTGTCATATCCACAGTGGCATATTTCCACTAAATCACTACGTTAGTCTCAGTTCCAGACCCTGCGATTTGTCTTTCCTCGAAATAGACGTATTGCGGCCGTGTGAGCACCCGGGGCTTGTAATTTCAGGCCCATATACCCTCAACCAACACACTACATGCAGTATTAGTTCAAGGTAGTTGGCTGATAACAGTAATTTCTTTAGAATAGGATGAGCTCTCTCTTTCTGTCAGTCTTGAGCTATTTGAAATATGCGAAAAAAAAATAAAATGGCTGTCAAAATGCCAAATTTTGGTATAGAAAACAAACAAACGAATTTTTGTCTTAGTAATGGACAACTAGTTGTGTATATTTTTAGAAGTTCATAACCTGAAACAAGTCTATTAGTGTTGTACCATAACAGACCATATGTTAATTTGCATATTTACAATTAATCACTATGTTAGTTTCACTTCCAGACCCTGTAACGTTTCCTTCCTCCAAACAGATGCATTGCGGTCGGGTGAACACCCGGGGCCTGCGATATGTCGGGCCCTTATACAGTAACATCAACACACTAGTCTAAGTTCAAGGCAGTTCACCGATAACAGTAATTTCCCTAGAATAGGATGTGCTCAATAAAAAGTCTGAAAGCCAGACCAGTAAAATGTCAGCATTTGTCTACTATGTACCATTACAAAATGGCTTCCAAACTAACTGATTTTTACACATGCACAAAAGACAATTTAAGATTTTATTTAGGGTAAAGGTCTATTATCTATGTGGCCATATCCCCATGTGTGTTAACCTTAACAAAATTGTCATAATAACACCAGATAACAAATGGCATACTAATTTACATAAATCAAATTGGCGGCCAAATGCCAAAACCTGTAATTTATATTTTTCATTGAAAATATGCATTTCCCCCTCTTTTTGTATGCTTCACTTGGCCCTGTCGTTGATATGCCCAGCATGGAGGAAACCATTTCGTTCATGAGGGAGCTGGATATTAAAAATAAAATCTGCCCATTTGCTGATTAGTCACTCTGTACAGAGATAGTCCTGAGCTCTCAGGATCATAATTCGGATCTTTGATTTCAGGAGGGGGATCATGGATCATATATTATCATCATTTCTATTAAGTATTATTGTCAAATTGTTGAATCATTATCGCTTATTATAATGCACCAAAATGGTCTGCTCCATGTAGACAGTTGTATATTCAAATTGTACACTTGTATCTTAATTTTAATTCTACAATTTTTTATTTCTTGCTAAACAAAAACCCTTCTCCGGGATTTCTTTTATTTCTATTATGTATTACAGTGTAATAAGTTCTATTGTTACCAACTGCAACTGGTCTACACCATCATTCAATTGAATTTAATTACCCTATTTCATTATGTCAACTGTGCAATATTCTAGTTCATATACACCAATCGATTTAAAGTATAGTTATTAATGTTCTTTTGGTGCAACATGTGTGGACTATTATGTATATGGGCCCTGTCCCACACGTTGTCTCCATTTCTATCTCTATTTGTGTTTTTTGTACAATATCCTTTTCATAATGTTTCGTCTGAGATGTTGCTGAATGTTTGTAATGTTTTGATATTGCACATGCTTTTTATGGTCAAATAAATAAATAAATATATAAATAATAATAATAATAATAATAATAATAATAATAATAATAATAATAATAATAATAATAATAATAATAATAATAATAATAATAATAATAATAATAATAATAATAATAATAATAATAATAATAATAATAATGTTACCCATTTGCGCAGAATACCCCCATATGCACATCCCCTTGGTTACTGAGCCTACATGTTTTGAAAATGAAAAAGGATTCTTAAAATGACAAATTCCTAGATAATACAACGAGAATCACTGCGAGTGCTATACCAGTCCAATCTTACTGGTGATAAAAAAGCACGACATCTTTAACGTAAGCTACATTATACGTTAAATGTTACAAACTCGCAAGTGTGAATTACAGCCTTTAGCATTTCTCACCATATTGGATTCTACAGATTTGTATGTCATCAGTGACCATGTATCCTTACTAGACATGCTAGAGTTGTCGCAGTTCCGTTCAGAAATAGCCACAAAATAAATGGACTAATATTGTAAAAACAAAACAAAACAAATAACAAACATCCATTTTTGTGTGCAAAACTTGAACTCCATCCATGTAAAAAAAATAGTTTGGTGCTATTTTGTTCTTGCCACGCATTTCAAATTGATCAATGCTGATTAAGTACCAGTATGCAAATTAGCATTTGCATAGTCATTTGAGATGATAAAACACTCTCAGACTTGTCTCAGGTAATGGATTTGGAGAAATATACACATTTAGGATTTTTTTAAACTAAAGAACATAAACCCTAAGAAACCCTATCATTCATTATAATTCATCATCTAGTGGCCATTTTGCTTTATGCGCATCAGCACAAAAATAGTGTATTTAGTGGCTGCCATTTTGTTTTTTGTGCATACCTTATATTGCTCAAGGCTGACAGTTTTAAAATTGTTCAAATTTGAAATAAGACTGTGAAAGTTTTAAGATTGTTCAAATTGATGGTTGTAAGAATCATAATTATAAGTAAGGCTAGTGTGTGAGGTTACATATGCCTGACATCACAGGCCTTGGGGTGCTCACCTAGCCACTGTGCATCTATTTGGAGGAAGGTAAAGTCGCAGGGTCTGGAAGTGAAACTAACATAGTGATTAGTTGTAAATATGTAAATTAACATGTGATCTGTTATGATACAACACTAACAGACTTGTCTCAAGTAATGGACTCTTAAACATATACACAACTACAATAGCTCATTACCAAAAATAAAAAAAAAAATGGGGGGGGGTTATAATCGTTTATAAAAAAACTCGCATTTTGGCGGTACTTGTTTTTCCCCCGCATATTTCAAATTGCTCAGGCTGCTAGAGGACGCCCATCCTATTTTCTAAAGAAATTACAGTTATCAGCCAACTATGTTGATGTAAGACTAGTGTGTCGGTAGAGGGTATATGGGCCTGACATGACAGGCGGGTGCTCACACGGCCGCAATGCATCTATTTGGAGGAAAGACAAATCGCAGGGTCTGGAACTGAGACTAACATAGTGATTTATTGGAAATATGCCACTGTTGATATGACAGTATTAAGATTGTTTAAATTAATGGTTGTAAGAATCATAATTATAAGTAAGACTAGTGTGTTGAGGCTACATCTGCCTGGCATCGCAGGCCTTGGGGTGCTCACCTAGCCGCTGTGCATCTATTTGGAGGAAGGTAAGTCGCAGGGTCTGGAACTGAGACTAAAATAGTGATTTATTGGAAATATGCAAATTAACATGTCATCTATGATGAAACAATGCTTCCAGTTCTGTCTAGGGTGATGTACTTCTAAAAATATACACAACTGGTAGTCCTTTACTAAAACAAACATTCGCTTTTATATTTTTCTATACAAATATCGGGCATTTTGGCGGCCATTTTGTTTTTTCCGAATATCTCAAATTGCTCAAGGCTGACAGAGTGTCAGTTTTAAGATTGTTCAAATTGATGGTCCTGGGAATCATAATCTGCAAAGAAAAAAACTATAGACGCTAAAACAAGGTCCAGCCCAAAATCTGGATTTGGCTACCGGACTACAGCTCACTGATTTTATTTTTCGTGAAACAACTTGTTATTCGTATCCATTAGAATTCACGTCTGTTCTCTTAATGTAGTAAATTAAGCAAAACAAGCACAGCAGAAGTAACAATATAGGCCTAATGTGTTTTATTTAAAAAAATATGGTCACTTATACGTTATCAAAATGGAAAACTGGATAAACTCGTTAGCCACACACATCAGTCAGATATTGACAAATACGAAATTTCCCGGATGTGTACAGCATTTTTCCTCATTGTACGACATTTCCAACCCGGGGAGGGGGGGGGGGGCAGTCAAACATAATATTGTACACATGCGTGACCAAAAAAACGCGTTTAAAGGGGTGTTTTTTCAGTTTTGGACGCGGCCGGCCCGCGCGTGCACGCATTAAGGGTATCAAAAACGCCGATTTCAACAAAAAGGGTGGTTTTGAAAGACTGTTCAAACGCATTTAGGGTATTTTTCTCCGAAGCTTTTTTTGACAGAGTGGTCAAACGTAATTAGGGTATGTTTAGGGGCTAAAATGTGTAAATGAAGCACGCGGAATACTTGTTTAGGGGGTTAATTTGCACACAGAGAAAAACTTGTTTAGGGGGTGTCTGGAAATAATTTGGTCACGCATGTGTACAGCATTATGTTTGACTGGCCCCCTCGTCTAACCACAGCGCGTATACGCGCATTCCTTTGCGCGTGGGATACGCGTAAATATCACGGCGCTTGAAACCCCCTATATTTAATATAAAAATATACCAAGCTGTGAGAAAGTATAGTGCAAATTATCTATCTGAGGAGGGACTGACATAGTAATATTTTTCCGAGGGGCGAAGCCCCGAGGAAATATATTACTGCCAGTCCCTCCGAAGATAGTTGTTTTATATCCCTCCAACTTAATAAAACAACTGCAGTAACGTTGCGCAAACTTCAAAATTGGTCCTGTGCTGATAAATTGAAATGCGTAGATTGCCGCCGTCTGTTTCCGAAACGGAGTACGACGACTCGCTCGCAACTGACGAATTTACTGTGCAATATGTACACAAAGTCAGCCCCACACGTCGCGTGCGGTCTGGCGCAGAAAGCCGCAGCCGAACGCGATGCGAGTCAAATTTCTGTAATTTTTCCGCATTTGATTTTATGATTCATAAATCGGCACTAATAATTCGACGGGTTAACGTGAAGTCTTAATTACAATAGCAATGGAATGTAAAAATAACATTGAAATCATAAAATAATAAAGAATTGAGACTCTCAAAATGTCGTTTTGAGTGTCGCAGCGATTGAGACGTGGAGAATTACTACAAGAAAATCGACACCAACATTGTGTAGTCAAGTAATTGTAATAATTGTAATAGTAATCATGAGGTATGGCCCTTTTATAAACATCAGGAAAGATTGGACATATCAGATGTGCAACTTAAATACATTGATACACATTAGATGAATTTTAGTGAAATAAGTGGACAGGAGCCTTTGCCAATTTTCATTCAAATTACAGCGAAGAAAGTCCTTATGCGTCTTTGTCTTGTCTGAAAATGCCAGCAAAATATGTGCATCGAAGTACTTAGAAACCCAAGCTCCTGCAATATAAACAAATTTAAAAAGAATTGTCTAGAAGGAAGTCATGACACCGAACACAAAATAATGTGCCATGAATATGAGCCGTGTGCCATTTGGTGTAAGGAAAATGTCTTCGATAATGCATTGTATTCTGACCATGACACACTGGGTGATTTCAAGTTTGGTGTTGAAATATGGTGTTAGTGTTGTAACAACACTAACACCAGCTATAACACCGTACTTGAAGCAGGCCTGGTGTCGGGGTTGACCTCGAAAATTATGACGTACTTCCGGAAGTTAGTGTTCAAGCTGGTGTTGAATATCGTCTGCTGAACCGAGTACCGTGGTTGGTGTTTGTGATTTACGTGTAATTTTCCCATTCACCAACACTAAACCCTAGGGTTTAGGAAATTCGTGATTTCAAGTGCGGTGTTGGTGTTAGTGTTGGTCTTGTGAGTGGCAGAGCTGACATGCTCGTGTGTGTTGGCTATGGAGAAAGCTTCGCTGTGCGACACAAACCGCTGAAAGAACCTTTTCCCCTTAAAAACTCACATAATTCGCCAAATTTATATTTAACTTCCATATAGGAATAGAGAAAAGTAACTTGCCTTCCAGATTCATACAAGTTTTGTGGCTGA
>JZLH01S0289425.1:22779-40770 GCA_001188425.1 Eucidaris tribuloides
AGATGTGGACTATTATGTATTATGGGCCCTGTCCCACACGTTGTTCCATTTCTATCTCTATTTGTGTTTTTGTACAATATCCTTTTCAAATGTTCGTTCTGAGATTGTTGCTGAATGTGGTAATGTTTTGATATTGCACATGCTTTTTATGGTCAACTAAATAATAAATATATAAATAATAATAATAATAATAATAATAATAATAATAATAATATAAATAATAGTAAAAGATCAATAATAATAATAATATAATATATAAAATAATAAAAAATAATAATAATATAATAATACTAATATTATGTTACCCTTGCGCAGAATCCCCCATATGCACATCCCTTGGTTACTGAGCTCTACATGTTTTGAAAATGAAAAAGATCTTAAAAATGACAAATCCCAGATAATACAACGAGAATCACTGCGAGTGCTATACCAGTCCAATCTTACTGGTGATAAAAAAGCACGACATCTTTAACGTAAGCTACATTATACGTTAAATGTTACAACTCGCAAGTGTGAATTACAGCCTTTAGCATTTCTCACCAATTGGATTCTACAGATTGTATGTCATCAGTGACCAGTTATCCTTACTAGACATGCTAGATTGCGCAGTTCGTTCAGAAATAGCCACCAAATAAATGGACTAATATTGTAAAAACAAACAAAAACAAATAACAAACATCCATTTTTGTGTGCAAAACTGTACTCCATCCATGTAAAAAAAATAGTTTGGTGTATTTTGTTCTGCCACGCATTTCAAATGGATCCAATGCTGGATTAAGTACCAGTATGCAATTAGCATTTGCATAAGTCATTTGAGATGATAAACACTCTCAGACTTGTCTCAGGTAATCGGATTTGAGAATATACACATTTAGGATTTTTTAAACTAAAGAAATAAACCCTAAGAAACCTATCATTCATTATAATTCATCATCTAGTGGCCATTTTGCTTATGCGCATCAGCACAAAAATAGTGTATTTAGTGCTGCCTATTTGTTTTTGTGCATACCCTTATATCGCTCAAGGCTGACTTTTTAATTGTTCAAATTTGAAATAAGACTGTGAAAGTTTTAAGATTGTTCAAAATTGATGGTTTGTGAAGCATAATTATAAGTAAGGCTATGTGTTGAGGTTACATAGCTCTGACATCACAGGCCTGGGGTGCTCACTGCCACTGTGCATCTATTTGGAGGAAGGTAAAGTCGCAGGGTCTGGAAGTGAAACTAACATAGTGAATTAGTTGCTAAATATGTAAATTACCATGTGATCTGTTATGATACAACACTAACAGACTTGTCTCAGAGTAATGGACTCTTAAACATATACACAACTACAATAGTCCATTACTTACAAAAAAAAAAAAATGGGGGGGGGTTATAATCGTTATATAAAAAAACTTCGCATTTTGGCGGCTACTTTGTTTTTCCCCCGCATATTTCAAATTGCTCAAGGCTGTAGAGTGAGCCCACCTATTTTCTAAAGAAATTCAGTTATCAGCAACTATGTTGATGTAAGAACTATGTGGTCGGTAGAGGCTATATGGGCCCTGACATGAAGGCGGGGTGCTCACGAGCGCGCATGCATCTATTTGAGGAAAAGACAAAATCGCAGGTCTGGAACTGAGACTAACATCAGTGATTTATTGAAATATGCACCTGTTGCATATGACAGTATTAGATGGTTATAAAATAATGTTTGTAAGAATCATAATATAACAGTAAGACACGTGTGTTGAGGCTACATCGCGCTGGCATCGCGGGCCTTGGGGGTGCTCACCTAGCGCCTGATGCATCTATTTGAGGAAGGTAGTCGCAGGGTCTGGAATCGAGACTAAAATAGTGATTTATTGAAATATGCAAATTAACATGTCATTCTATGATGAAACAATGCTTCCAGTTCTGTCTAGGTGATGTACTTCTAAAAATATACACAACTGGTAGTCCTTTACTAAACAAACATTCGCTTTTATATTTTTCTATACAATATCGGGCATTTTGGCGGCCTATTTTGTTTTTCCGAATATCTCAAATTGCTCAAGGCTGACAGAGTGTCAGTTTTAAGATTGTTCAAATTGATGTGTCGTCCTGGGAATCATAATCTGCAAAGATAAAAAACTATAGACGCTAAAACAAGGTCCCAGCCCAAAATCTGGATTGGCTACGGACTACAGCTCACAGTGATTTTATTTTTCCGTGAAACAACTTGTTATTCGTATCATTTAGAATTCACGTCTGTTCTCTTAATGTAGTAAATTAAGCAAACCAAGCACAGCAGAAGTAACATATAAGGCCTAATTTGTTTTATTTAAAAAATATGGTCACTTATACGTTATCAAATGGAAAATGGTATAAACTCGTTAGCCAACACATCAGTCAGATATTGACAAATACGAAATTTCCCGATGTGTACAGCATTTTTCCTCATTGTACGACATTTCCAAACCCGGGGAGGGGGCGGGGCAGTCAAACATAATATTGTACACATCGCGACCATCAAAAAACGCGTTAAAGGGGTGTTTTTTCAGTTTGGACGCGGCCGGCCCGCGCGTCATCGCATTAAGGGTATCAAAAACGCCGATTTCAACAAAAAGGGTGGTTTTGAAAGTACTGTTCAACGCATTTAGGGTATTTTTCTCCGAAGCTTTTTTTGACAGAGTGGTTCAAACGTAATTAGGGTATGTTTAGGGCTAAAATGTGTAAATTAAGCACGCGAATACTTGTTGTAGGGGTTAATTTGCACACAGAGAAAAACTTGTTTAGGGGGTGTCTGGAAATAATTTGGTCAGGCATGTGTACAGCATTATGTTTGACTGGCCCTCGTCTAACACGCGCGTATACCGCATTTCCTTTGCGCGTGGATACGCGTAAATATCACCGGCGGCTTGAAACCCCCTATATTTAATATAAAAATAACCAAGCTGTGAGAAAGTATGTGCATAATTTATCTATCTGAGGAGGGACTGACATAGTAATATTTTCCGAGGGGCGAAGCCCCGAGGAAATATATTACTGCCAGTCCCTCCGAAGATAGTTGTTTTATATCCAACTCTAATTAAAACAACTGCAGTACCGTTCGCAACTTCAAAATTGGTCCTTGCTGATAAATTGAAATGCGTAGATTGCCGCGTCTGTTTCCGAAAACGGAGTACGACGACTCGCCTCGCAACTGAGAATTTACTGTGCAATATTGTACACAAAGTCAGCCCCACACGTCGCGTGAGCGTCTGGCGGCAGAAAGCCGCAGCCGAACGCGATGGCGAGTCAAATTTCTGTAATTTTTCGCATTTGAATTTTATGATTCATAAATCGCGCACTAATAATTCGACGGGTTAACGTGAAGTCTTTCATACAATAGCAATGGAAGTAAAAATAACATTGAAATCATAAAATAATAAAGAATTTGAGACTCTCAAAATGTCGTTTTGAGTGTCGCAGCGATTGAGACGTGGAGAATTACTAAAGAAAATCGACACTAGAACATGTGTAGTCAAAGTAATTGTAATAATTGTAATAGTAATCATGAGGTATGGCCCTTTTATAAACATCAGGAAAGATTGGACAATATCGAGATGTGCAACTTAAATACATTGATACACATTAGATGAATTTTAGTGAAATAAGTGCACAGGAGCCTTTGCCAATTTTCATATCAAATTACAGGGAAGAAAAGTCCTTATGCGTCTTTGTCTAGTCTGCAAAATGCCAGCAAAATATGTGGCATCGAAGACTTAGAAACCCAAGCTCCTGCAATATAAACAAATTTAAAAAAGAATTGTCTAGAAGAAGTCATGACACCGAACACAAAATAATGTGCCATGATATGAGCCGTGCCATTTGGTGTTAAGGAAAATGTCTTCGATAATGCATTGTATTCTGACCATGACACACTGGGTGATTTTCAAGTTTGGTGTTGAAATATGGTGTTAGTTGTTGTAAGCACACTAAAGCCAGCTATAACACCGTACTTGAAGCAGGCCTGGTGTCAGGTTGACCGTCGAAAATTATGACGTACTTCCGGAAGTTAGTGTTCAAGTCTGTGTGTAATATCGTCTGCTGAACCGAGTACCGTGGTTGGTGTTTGTGATTTACGTGTAATTTTTCCCAGTTCACCAACACTAAACGCTAGGGTTTAGGAAATTCGTGATTTCAAAGTGCCGTTAGTGTTGGTCTTGTGAGTGGCAGAGCTGACATGCTCGTGTGTGTTGGCTATGGAGAAAGCTTCGCTGTGCGACACAAACCGCTGAAAGGACCTTTTCCCCTTAAAAACTCACATAATTCGCCAAATTTATATTTAACTTCCATATAGGAATAGAGAAAAGTAACTTGCCTTTCAGATTCATACAAGTTTTGTGGCTGGCAGTATTGATTTGGTGTCATTTTTGTAATATTAATCGAAAAATTTCGGCCATCGGCGTAACTTTCTGCCAACGAACGCCATGAATCGCACGTGACGTCACTTGGTGTTATGTGATCGATAGTGCAATCGGTATCGTCTGCTTAAACCGAGCTCAGTGTTGGAGCTCGGTTTAGCAGACGATTTTGTTTCCTCAACACCAACACCAACACCAACACCGAACTTGAAATCACCCAATATATACATGTAGCGAGTATGAAATTTGCAGATTTATATTTTTAATTCTTTTCTTCTGACCGTGCAGTGTATACTGTGTGTGTAGCACAGTGTGGCAGTGAATGTGTTAGGTCACACGCCAGCTAAAAGATTTATTGTTTTGAGGTCACCCAGGTCAGGGGACTTGTAGTAGTCTGTGAAGCTTTAACGACCGAATAGTGAGGATACCGTTTAAAGTGGCAGATGTAGGAATTGATAAACAAGGCGAATAATGTTAGTGTGTACTAGGTGTATTGAACAGGTGTTAGTTTAGGGAGGTAACTGAGAAGCCTGGACCCTCCGTGTTTCTAGCATCTACTCGAGTTGTATTGGGAGATGAATGCCGATTTTAGAGGTGCAAAGAGGGCCATATGTGACAATACATTTAGATTATTGGACGTTTCATGGATTTTTGGGTTAAAAATGGAAAGTTGGATGTCACTATTAATTAAGATGATGTGGTCCAGACATTTTGCTGAGATGGTGAGAAGAAGACGCTGACCAGAACGAGAGTTTAGCCCTTCCCCGATATGAATATTGATAGTATTGACAATTGACCCATGTAATTGGTGAATTAAGATGTCTGTCAAAAGAAAGTGGTCTTCACCGCCAACACCCGAAGAAAGTATTATGGGATGGATAAAATAAGAAGTTTCAAAACAAAAGCAGCTAATTAAGTATGCGAGCCAGGTTGTAGATCCCCCAAAAGTGTGTTGTGTAATGTCCGTATAAAACCTAGCCCCAACCTGTGTTCCTTGCCAGCCAGCCACCCAGTCCTTCCCTGTTGACAGCCAGTCTTTTAACTTGTCGTCGTCATCCCCGTCATTGATGTCGGCCTAACCCACCATCTTGGCGACTCAATCAATGTTCTACCCATCCTGAATATTCCTGTGTTTTCCTTCCCATCCTTTATATTAATCGTATTCGAGAGTTGAGACTTTTTCTCTTGAAATAACGACGATTTGTTCGACGATATCTTTGCAAAAATACGGAAACTCTTGCATTGCTGGAACTGAGTTAATTCATCCGTTCCCTGGCAATAATAGACCTGTTCCTCGAAGTCTTCCTATTGTATTGCTGTCTACAACAAGGCTGAGCCGATATCCTGAATTCTGAGACGACACTTCCCCCGTAAGTTCCTGAGTTCGAGAGAGCGAGCTGCATGAGAACTCCTTCCCGTTTGCTGTCGCGTTTGTCTCCTTCGTCATAGTCGTCGTCGTCGTCTTCTTCGTTGCGACGCCCCTAGAGTTGTAATCTTCCCTACGTGAGTTCCCCGCGAAGTGGATGGCCACATACACGGTGAGCGAGCTGAATTTTGAACATTGACAGTCGCGCCGATATCTGAAAGAAACTGTTCCGCGTCCGTGAGTAGATATCTACGTGCCTTATTAATTATTCCTTCCCTTCCCTTTTGTTGTGTGAACTAACATTAACATATCCTTAATGCAGAGTTAAGTTGGGATTAATTAGGTTAATGAAGTGAAATTTAGTAATATAAATAAATTCTTGAATACACCTAGAATGTCTTCTTTGTGAGTCAATTAAACGGAATTAGTTGTGGTATTGAGGTAGATGTGATATCGAGATAGAGTCTTGATTTAATATGAGAAGTGGAAGTTGCTGAACATGCTGAATAAAGCCCGGTTGATTTACATTTCGGGTGTTATATTGACACGTAATTGACCTGTGCAACGGTGCATTTGTTTCAGTCAGTCGTAATTTCACGCAAAGAGTGTGGAAGAAAGAGTGCGTTTTTAGGTACGAGTGATTGGGGTGACTGTCATTTGATTGTTTTGGTTTAAAGCAATACAACCTCTTGTCTCTTTGTGAATTCTTTGTATTGATTTTTCATCGAACTCCCTTTATTAATTTATTTTATTTATTTTATTATTGTCCACGTCCGCCTCTGTCCCTGGGATATGAGGGACTAGCGGAGGGCGTGCGGCATACATACAATAAATTCAGTGGAATGTATTCTTTTGTAATCGACGGGAATTGTTATTTGCTATATAATCATTCAATAACATATTAATATGATCAATATTATTGCAAAAATAATTCCAGTGGGGTTGTGAAATCTGTAGGGTCCTATCCTTCCATGGCCAACGTTTGGAGTATTTCAAATACCGTATTATGTAAGCAAATGAATGCTGAACTGAAAAAGTGTCCTGTCAAATTTTATGGTAATGTATTTTCCTTGTGAAATGGTATCATTTTACCATGAATGTGGTGATTCCACTTCCATTTTATTACATGTACATGTATATAATATCATTTTGGAGATACCACATATAATAAATACTATCCAAAGCAATATGGTCCAATGTCCGCTTACCAAATATGCCTTGAAGAAAATCTACAAGCAATAACATGTCATTATTATTATTATTATTTATTTATTTATTTATTTATTTTTTGGGGGGGGGGTGTTTGGTACCGTACAATCATCTTTTAAAACTTCACGCAGGTCAATACGTTGATGTAAGGGCAAGTTTGGCAGTAAATTGTTCATCAATTTTAAAGGATAAAATGATGAATTATAGAAAGAGTATAAAGTCGTGAACTGTTTTACCTTTATAAGGCCGTGAACACGTTTGACAGATAATGGTGTGCGATATTGGTCCCATGATTAAAATAACTCCTTTTAAAGGAACAAATGCCTTACGATTTTTGAAAACTACATCATGGAATTTCCAAAAGTGTCCTCTAATTCTCAAAGACATGTGCCTAAAACTGATACCACAGTTTATATGAAGGTACATTATAACCGGGTTTGTCCTATCCCTAATATGGTGTCATTAACTGAAATCACATTTAAAGAGATTTTTTTTTCTTGGACCAATTGAAAAAAATGATCCTTATAAATACATGTCCCTTTAATTTGAAAAAGTGCATAGCATATTAAGGGATTTTCGGTGACCCAGCAGATGATTTGTTGTTTCTTTTTCTCTAAAACGTGGCATCTTTACCCGAATCTGGGGCATTGGTTAGGTGAAAAATATCGGTTAATTTTGTACAATTAAATTACAATGTAACTTTTAATGAGGATGCAGTAAAACCGATTAGTTTCCGTTGGATATACACAGTACCACTGTTAAACTACAGAAAATGTAAATAAAGATTCCAAATAACTTTCTTTTTAATAAATCTCCATTTACGATCACTTTAGTTCTACTAGTGGAAAGGACATTTGAACTAAAAAGAACAAAATCGCTTTGCCAAGATTATACAGAACCAGAGAGAACGCAGGCCTATAATCGTTAATTTTTTCAACATCATCGGCAAAATGTCATTTTTTTTAATGGTTAGAACATTCTTTTCCCAACAAAATCATATCATGATATCCCTATCAAATCTTGGATGTATTTGGTAAATAATACCTCGTCTTACACTGTAATTTCGATACGCATTCTAAACAATTTTCCATATGAAATGTACAGTATAGCTTTAACCTTTTGAAATTAGGTGAAGAAAATTATGCGATTTCCAGAATATATACAATTCCTTATGAAACACATCAAACACTAATTGTAAAATTAACAAACGCAATTAAAATAAAATCATTGTTGCTCTTACTGGAAAGAAAATTTGAAGTAAAAATAACAAAATCCCTTTACCAAGATTATACAGGCCCAGAAAGAATGCAACACCTAGCTGCGATCGTTAATTTCTTCAACATCATAGAGAAATGTCATTGTTTTTTGCTATAATGGTTAGAACATTCTTTTTCCAACAAAATGATATCATAATTACTGTTTTTGTATGGTGATTGGATCGGTCACGTTTGTGAGGCAATGTCGCTTATCAAATTCGCAATAACAGCGATCCTCGCGAGGGACACCGAGATTTTCTTGCGTCAGGCAAGCGTGCGATAGAATAAGAATAGATAAAATAAATTTCAATGACAAAAGGAGGGCATTATGTCTTTTGTCTGCTCAACTTCTCAATTTCTATGGCACGCCGCATTGAGAGAATATCTCGGCATTCCGATGACCACTGGATTTAAAGGAGTCGCATTTTGGGGAATCAACATTGGCTCAGAAAAATGGTCCTAGGATCCAAACGCCATACTCAAAATCAATGAACAGGGTATCATTTTGTTGGAAAAAGAATGTTCTAACTGATGATTTACACATCAAGACCATTTTGCCGATGATGTTGAAGAAATTAACAGTAGAAGGTGTTGTATTCTCTCTTGGCCATCCAGTATAATGTGACGTATATACTTTTCACCTTTAATGTGAGGTCAGCAAGAGGGTCATGTATAAGATATATCATGCAACTGGAAGTAGAGGTTGATTCTAATGTTTAATGTCATTTTCGGGAGATTTCATCACGAACAGCTCAAGATATAACAAATTATTTTCAGATAAATTCTTTATTTTCAATATTTCTGGTGAAGTGTTCCTTTAAGTTCAATGGCCTGTATCTTTTAAGTGATACCACAATTTGACTATACACAGTACCTAGGGTTGTTCCATATGGTCTATTCTACCATCCTATCGGGTCAGAATTGAGATGTAGTGTGGGTTGCACGAAACTCACTTTCCAGGCCGTTTTTCAGAACCTGCTCCCGTGCTAATGAATCATGTTGGGAACGAACGAGTGCCTGAAACGGGATTTTTGTGTTCGGGGTGCGCACAAACCTATGCCTGATCGGTTCAATTTGACATTGCCATTGAGTGGATTGGTGAGGTCCTGTATTATCTGTTTGATTTCGGTTAAAGTACAGGAAAATTATCAAAAGAATTTGCATTTTTACACAGTGTCATTACGATAACATTAAAAAAAATACTTAAGACAGCTGGGACGAAATGGCCTTTTAATAGAGCATGATATTGGTTTCTGGTACTGATGCGTACTTGGCAAACAATGCGAGTGGCGATGATAAATACAAAACGCAAATCAATATAGAAACTGCAGTTGCAATGCAATATTTACATGGTCTTACTACGTGAGATCCTAAAGGCTTCCGTGAAAGGTAAACATTTCATCAGTGGCGTACCGTGGGTCAGCTCATTGGGGGGCACCCAGTCGCTCAGCCGAAATCGCATTTTCAGATGGTGGATTTTAAGCGCTGCGAGCGCTAAGCGTGCGATAGGGGCAGGGATAGGGGTACCCCTGTCAATTTTTTTTGTTGCTATTTTTGTGATAAAATGTACCGACAATTCAATAATTTGTTTTAAAAATGTCGCCGTTTTAATGTAAAGGTTTTTATAGTGAATGTGTTTTTGTGTGTGTATGTCATTAGTGTTGAAAAGGCAAATCCGCGAGCGAGCGTAGCGAGCGAGCGGTTTGGAAAACTTTGAAATTCTAAGACGAAAAATGCGTTTTGCAGGCCCCTAGCTAGGATATTTCAAGGGAGGGGGTGCGTATAACCCTGTCAAGGTTTTTTTTGTTGCTATTTTTGTGATAAAATGTACCCCCAATTCAATAATTTGGTTTAAAAATGTCGCCGTTTTAATGTAAAGGTTTTTTTTATAGTGAATGTGTTTTTGTGTGTTGTATGTCATTAGTGTAGTGAAAAAGCAATATGCCGCGCAGCGAGCGTAGCGAGCGAGCGGTTTGGAACTTTGACAATTCTAGACGAAAAAATGCGGTTTTGCAGGCCCTAGTAGGATATTTCAAGGGAGGGGGTGCGTATACACCATGTACAGGTTTTTTTTTGCTCATTTTGTGTGATAAAATGTACCCCATTCAATTAACACATTTGGTTAAAAATGTCGCGTTTTAATGTAAAGGTTTTTTTATAGTGAATGTTGTTTTGTTGGTGTATGTATTAAAGTGGTTGAAAAGGCAATTCGCGAGCAGAGCATGACCGAGCGAGCGGTTTGGAAAACTTTGAATATTCTAACGAGAAAAATGCCGGTTTTGCGGCCCTAGCTGATATTTCAGGGAGGGTTGAGTATAAGTGTAAAAAAAAAACACCGACCCATTGTGGGGGGGGTTGAGAGGACAGGACCCACCCTAACTGGCGGGTTATCCAGCCACCTTAGCAATTCCAATAGGGTTCCCCGTCCCGGGTGGGAGTGAGGGCGCTCCGCTCCCTGAAGCTCACGGCTTCTAGCAGTTTCATTTTATATAGGGACTATTGTTTGTATGTTTGTGGTAAAACGCCGATTCCGCGAGCGAGCGTAGCGAGCGAGCGGTTTGGAAAACTTTGAAATTCCAAGAAGATATTTCAGAAGATATTTCAAAGGAGGGGGTGCGTATAAGTCAAGAAAATGGACCTACAATAGGGGGAAGGGCTGACCATCCTAATGGAGGGGCCCACCTTATACAACTCTATGTAGGGTCCCCGTCCTAGGTGGGGGTCGGGGTTCCGCCCTCTGACGTTCACGGCGTCTAGCAGTTTCATAAGGATATTTTGTATTTCTGCTAATGCTAACACTATTTTTCTTTGAAATGGACAGTCAATAATAACTAAGCCACACCAGTTTTGAAACTTAATGTAACTTGTATGATTTTTGTAGTTTGAATGCTGATAGCAGGTCATTTTTCAAACATAATGGTGATGTGTGGGGTCAGGGGGTGGAGCCCCCTGAAGCTGAAGCTCCAGCATAAGTTCGATCGGTTTTATAAGGCCTTATTGTGACCTTTTGATAACTTTTTTTTTTAAATGGACAGCTAAAATCGACAATAATAAAACAAAACAAAACAAAACAAACCCCACACTTACAAACTGTTTGGCACTTCCACGGTATAAATTTCGTATTATGAATTGCTATAGCAGGTGATTTTTTAAAAAAAATGACGGTAATATGACGGGGGTCAGGGGGCGGAGCTCCCTGAAGCTCACGGGTTCTAGCAGTTTTGTGAGACTATTTTGGCCCATGTCCTCACTGTTCCGTGAAATTTAGGGATTACATTAAAAATAATCAAAAACCTATAGAAATACGTTCTTTTGAACGCACCCCCCCCCCTCCGGCTATACGGTCCTTGTAATTCGAAATAATTCACACTGCAACGTGCAACAAACATACTTATGCAAGTGTTTATTCAGGTCATATAAAACCCCTCTATCCGATTTGAATTAAATGCGTTACAAGGGCACTCAGTGACGAAACTGAATTTTACAGGAATACAAAATGGTGCACACGCAAAAGGTGTGCGACGTGGGTGATAAATTTTGGAGGAAAAATGTCTGCACAAAAATTTTTGATTTTGATAAGTGTATTTGAAAAATTGCCTGTACTTTCGCTGATTTTGTTAATAGAAGAATTCTATCGGATATATGATTCTCGGTGGGGTGGGGGGGTGTGGTGGGGAGAGTGATGCAGGTAAGGTTATCTCAGTTCTAACACGATTAAGAATGTGGAGGCAACGCTCCACATATATGCAAAAACCTATAATACACTTTGAATAAGGTCAAAAAGCGTATTCTACGTTTCAGAAGAAGTTTAATAATCAAATTTCCCTCAGTACGACTTACGCATGCATGTACATCCAGCTGATTATACATAGTAAAAGAAGTACAAAATTAATGAATGAAAACATTCTAAGTAAAGATTAAAAAACGAATAATTACGGCACGCTGAAGTCGTATAAAGGCACAATTTACTAGCCGTTTGCCTCAAGTTTTCCATCTCTCTTCTTCTTCCTTCTTTTGTTTTTCCTTCGTTTTTTTTTTGCGCCGATGGGGCGGGGGTCTGCGCCGGCTGAGCCGAAGAATTTAATCAAACTCGGGGTTGGGGGACAGTTGCCCCCCCATAGCCCCCCCCGTGCCCCCCCCTGAGTACCACTGCCATTTTCATTAGTCACTTTGGCAATGAAACCGGGGGGGCCACTCGAACTTACGAAAGTGATACCGATGTGCCACACAAATCGAAATCGCGGGCTCTTAACGGGTTAGAGCAAAAATAGGGTTTCTGGACTGAGCTAAGGTCTTTCAGAAAAGACTCAAAATGCTATGATCTGGAACGCATCCTGGCCGGAATTCCGCGCCCACGGCGGGCCGAGCTAAAAAGCAATGCTACTGCGGGCGCGCCCGCGAACGGCCGTCCGAGCGAAAAACTTAGAACAAAGGTCAATTTGGGGTCTCGTGAACCGGAAAAATTCTAAAAAAAAAAAAAAAAAAAAAAAAATTTTCTTTGATTCTAAATGAAGAGTGCTCGAACGAATTTGGGCTGAAGACATGGGCTCTAACCGCGCCAACATAGTTATAACACCAAATATACTAAGTGCCCCCCCCCCGGGGCAATGCGTTATTCTATTTCACTCAACCTCTCAGGAAAAAAAATCTTCCCAACTCATTTTCACACCTTTTCCAAAAGTGTAATTTTTGAAATTGTGAAGCTTTTTGTGACACATTTGTGTATACGTACGTGTATTTAACACGAAAATCATATTACTGTATGGTTGGCAGGAACGTTTAATGTACTTTTAGTCACGCGAGATTTGAATTGAATTGAATTTATTGTCCACATTTCCATTAAAAAGCACACAAATATTTACAATTTACAAACATACATATAATTGATAAAAACAATACAAAACAAAACCAAACAAAACCGATGACTTAACAAATAATGTAAATGTGGCGGAATCATAAAAAGTTTTTACAAAAAACTTATAAACATGGTCCCGAGAAGAAAAAAGATTACAAGTCTGCAAAGACGAAAAGACAAGTCAAGCATTGTTGATTAAGTCAACAGTTGTTAAGTCAAACAGTTGTTTAGGTACCATAAACAACGTTACAACAGCTATTACCCCGAAATACAATTCACATTTGTTTCCAAAATGTTTTTTTTTTTCAGCCAGTCCCATCAGACACTCAGTCAATGATATTCAAATGTTAATCAAAATGGTCATGTGAATTTTTCAGACTACTGAGATTTAACTCTCCATATATTATACCCATGAAGGTGTAGTGCACTACAGCGCACATTTCCAACCTTTCCAAATAACACATGTTAGGGGTCTTTAGAATCATATATGTAAACAAAGAAGACGTAATCAACACAATTAATAATTTTCTGAACACTTTTGGGGAATATATGGGGTAAAATGCTAAACTCACTTCAAGTTTGAATTGTAAATTACCCCTACACCATGCGAACCTTCGAATTTATACACATACACAGAAGTGTTTTACGATTTATTAATAATAATTCCTTTTACATGTTTTTCAAATGGTTACTTTTTAAAGGTTCTTCAGTTACCGAGATAAACGCATTCAAGTGTAATTGAAAAAACAACAACAAATAATCAGATTAATTTTACGAAGATATAAATACTTATGAGACAAGGCTGACATCATTTATGATACAGTGTAGATGGTTTTTCGATCATGGCTGCTATCAGACTTCCCGCAGTTTGACACGTTGCTATCGCTGCCGAAAGTGTAAGACATGCTGGTCAGATGACTACCCTTCGTGCTCACTCTGCGCATGCTCAGTGACCTCAGTTTGTCCTGCCACATCCGGCGCACACGGGGCATGCACGTGAAGAGAAGGAATATGAAGACCCCTAGCCACGAGTTGACGATATGATGTATGTTCATCAAGAAGTCCTGGGGCCAGAGTTTGTACACAGCCACCGGAATCCACGTAGTGCCCATGGAGACTCCAAGCTGAATGCAATCAGACACATAAAAGAAAGTAAAGAAAGTATATTATTACATAGTGGTGAGGTTGTTTTATAAGTTAAGTACAACCGAGCCATGGCCCCTTTAGAGGTTAATTGGGGTATCGAACATAGTCACAAATTGACGGAAAAAATGAAAATACACCTGTCATATAGCCTACATCATTTTTTAAGTTAGTAATGGTTAAATATTTGTTTCTTCTCAATGAGAAATCAAATTCCAGACAAACCCTTCCTGCCAGGATTTACACTTTAACCAGTGTATATATTGGTATACGTTTTAACTTATTTGGTTAATGAGTCACATCTCAATCAAGTCATTTCCCTATTAAATCTGCGGCAAAGAAGGTAAGTCCCCCCCCCCCCCATTTTTGTGGGAAATATCTATTTTTTTAAAATACTTTAACAACAAAGAAATCATCACATAAATCAGGAAAAGGAGCTGGTCCATACTAAAGAATGGTGCATGAATTCGTGTGTAGGCACTGTATTTTTTCGCTCGCAAGCCTTCAGTTGGGGCGCAATTTCTCAAGTCCGTCTAAATTCTTTCCTTAAAAAAACCCAAAGGAGATGGACAGAACCATAGGCAAGCGCAGGGCTTACTATACCGTAATTCCAAAATCAATTCGAACTGTGGGAAATCTAACTTTAGTCTTTTCCTGGATTTTTTTTTTCTTATTTCGTCGCCATCTTGAAAAGACGTATTCCGATAGGCTCGGCGCACTGGCGAAGCAGAGCCAAAGCACCATTCTGTGAGCTGGGGCAGTTGTGGTTTGGATCACATCAATTTCTTTAGCACACAAAACGCTCCTCTTTTGGGCAGAGAAATACGAGGTTATAAACGCACTGGCCATGTACTCCTGCTCTCGCGCCGCGCTGTGTAGGAGCATGTCTATTGTTTACATTCACACTCGAACGCATAATGATAAAGACTGCGTTGATTTCTAGCCAGCTGTGAAAGTCAGAATACTGAGAGAAAATGGTGTCTGTGATTGCTTTTTGCCAATTCCGCGGGCCTTCTCCCAGCCAATAAAATTTGATTTTTACATTGTTAGAATCCTCAGACTTCCCGCTACATATCCTCATCTTCAATATATTTATAGATCTCGCACTTTCATTTTATGAAGCGTCAAAGACAGAAAAAATGAGAAAACGGGGATCTTCCACGAGATTTTTTTACCAAAAAGGAAGTCTTTAGACTCAATTCCCCGTGTCATAACATTGACTTCGGTCACATATTTTGATCTATCATAAATCTAATCACATAATATGATTATCATAAATCTCGTTTCAATAGCATATAAAGCTTGTAGATTTGTTACAATGGCAAAAAAATGTGCCAAAAACGACGGCTTTAGTTCCAGTTTACCATTGTGTTGCAAAACTCTAGACCATGAAGAAAGTAAAAGATCGCTTAGAAATTGATATGAATATTGAACAAACCGTCGACGAGTCCAACCGTGGTTGAGGCGCCTAAGCACTGGTTGCACTCAGATGGTTTGAGTTTCTGACTTGCCAAGCTCTGATCACCGAACAGGTATTTAGTCTACTTCTCTCAAGATGATACCCAAATCCGTTCAGACCTGTCAGACACATCCAACGGCTGTGTGAAATTGAACTTCTGAAGGCTTCGAACAACTGTTCACTAAACTAGGAATTTTATCGACCTTATTTTTCAACTTACTATTCTGTTAAAAGGCTCTAAAGTTGGTAAAAGATACATAAAACGTTAGATACTTTAAATGGTTGAATAAGTGTATTTACTTAATAAGCTATTTTTTAACATGTAAAATCAAGAAAACAATCCTTAAACAAAAATCATTACCTTCGTCAGGATGAGCAGATTTGTTGCCATTTCCTGCTTGGCATCCCGTTTGGACACACCCCTTGTTGACAATCGCTTCCTGACGATGGCTCCCATTGTGACCACAATCGCGACGAGATTAAAGCCCAGAAGCACAAACAAGGGCACTTCGCTCATAATCAGCCCCGACGGCTCCCCGTACATCCAACACAAATTCTTCGACCGGTTTTTGCCGTAGTGGAACTCGATGGGAACGCACCCGCACAAATCGATCAGGAGCAGCACACCGACGTAGGCAATTGGAAGGCCCCAGCCGATGACGGCGTGTATGACTATGCTTCGATTACGGCTCGACTTATCGGTCAGACCCGACGACGTCGTCCAGGTCGTGCGTACGAAGGTACGGAGCATGTGAATCCCCATCAAAGTCATCCAGGCGAAGGCGACCAGCCATGACAGGTGCATCAACAATCCCACGAACTGACAGAAGACCCCGGTGAGGACGAAGAGCTCGTCTACGATCAGTTTGACGCTCGTCAATACGAGCGCGATGACGATGTTGAGTAGACAGATGCCGGGGACGTTGCGGAGAGAACGAAAAGTCATGTAGGTTATGAAGGTTGCGAGATAAGCGAAGGTGGAGAAAAAACAACCGGTCAGACTGAGTATTTCAATGTATAGCAGTAGCCATACTTGTATCTCGATCACAATCTACACACGGATGGATGTTCCCTTCAATTTGAAAGAGACTGGTGTGGGTAAAAGAAACCAGCTACGCAGAAACGATCATCATTTTACAATTAACTTGGTGGGAAATCAATGACTTTTAAATTAGAACCTATCTATCTCGATCGATCGAGATAGATAGGTTCTAATTTAAAAGTCATATCCCTGATAGCAAAAACTGGTAAAAAAGACGTCTTATTTACGTCATTTTACGACGTGTCTCACGTCATAATGACGTCGTAAAAAGACGTCTTAAAGACGAGTATTTGCAACAGCACAAGTCGTGATATGGACGTCATATATTGACGTGATTATGACGTCTTCAATAGTCAACTAAGACGTCTTAATGACGTCTTTAAGACATCTTAAAGTACTTGTCATAAAGACGTCTTATTTTGACGTCATTTTGACGGCATTTTGTCGTCTTATTGACGTCTTTAAGACGTCTTAAAGTAGTTGTCATAAAGACATTTTTTTACGTCATTTTGACGGCATTTTGTCGTCTTATTGACGTCTTTAAGACGTCTTAAACTCGTCGTAATTACGACAAATATAATTTTTTGAAAATAAATATTATATTAAGCCTGATTTACAAGCATTATGCAGGTAGCCTATGATTATTAGGGCCTACAGATCCTACCAAATCCTACGATCCTAACACTACACCTAACCTATTACTAAATTCCAAATTCCTAACCCTACCCTAACTATACTACATGTTTGCACCAGTATATATATCATAAATATTAAGGGTAACAAATTTCATAGTTACATTACTATTACTATTTCTTTTTGTTCATGTTGTTTGCATAGAGGGGGCCACAGTAACCCCATATGAAATAACAAATAGAAGTCACTGACACGGGGTCTTTGTCTGTTTGTGCATTGTTAAGAATTATCATGAAACATCTAATTTTCTTTTTTAATGTATGGAAATATTGCTAAGACTGTTACACTTACCGATCATGCAAATTAGGCTATGAATACACATTAGGCATTTTGAAAGGACACGTAAGAATTACGTCGTATTCAAGACGAGTTCATGATTTATCACACTTCTTACGCCAGTATGGACATACAGTGGAGGTGACTACAGAGGGGGGGGGGTGCAAGGGTAGCCTACCTGCTCCCCCAATCGAAGATCCTCCTAATTAATTAATTAATTAATTGATTAATTGATTAATTACTTACTTAATAAATGAATTAATTTACTAAAATTTCATTTTGTTATGAAAAACACTAGTGCCCAAACCCTACAAATTTCGCTA